>VWZI01000951.1:251589-348195 GCA_013396835.1 Psilopogon haemacephalus | reverse complement strand
TATGTCTCCTACAGAGACTGAAATGAGGCCAGAATTGTCCTTCCCAACTTCCCAACTTTTAGATGTTTACCTGAGATGCATAATTTGGAAACTTACTTGATGCCTAAAATCTGATGCATGTGCTGAGAGGCATAATTCTGTTTCACAACTTGTATCATGAATACCCTCTAATAAGGATGCCCAAGATGATCATCAGTTAGTTGTGATGGACTGCAAGTAAGTGGACGGCACCTGACTCTGTAAGGTCACCACAAACAGTTCTTTCTGGTTCTCTCACTCAGCATTGGACGTATCCAACTATTCCCTCACCTCTTGTATGATGGAAACAGGAATATTTAAGTTCTGCCTCCTGTGACAATACTAGAAAAGTCTCTAAGCATGATCAGTGCTGACAGCAGATACAGAGGATATTTGATCTGCTTGTTTTAAATGATCCTTCTACATGCTTCATTCCTCCCAGCTTTCTGAAACTACTTTTCCAAAGCGGAAGACTACGAAATGAACAGTATTTGAAGAAAGTCTTCTGGACCATCCCACCAAGAATCAAATGAGGCAATATAACTGAAAGAGCCTACATTGAGATAGACAATAAAAGACTCCTTGTGCAAGATTTAAGGGAAGTAAGGAAAGAGAGCTACTGCAACACCAGGTTGGAAAAGATGGATTCTGCCCAGCAAATCACACTACATCAGCTTATGGTACGTCTGGCTCAGGCATTCTAATTCAATGACTTTTATTTGATGCAATCTATTTGACACATGCTGGTTTGATTTAGAAAACGCAACTTTGTCTAGCTGAGATTTACTGATATTTTGCCTGACATCCCCTAAGAGTGCCTGTTCCAGAGCTGTCTGATGTGCACAGAGAAGAAATCCTATGACTTACAGCCCAGTCTCAAAGCCAAAGGCTTTAAATAAAACCCCCTTCAAGGCCTCAATGGCCAGAATCATGAGAGAAAGGCTTGAGAAAGACCCTTTGGCAAAAACCCACTTCACCAGGCCAGACTTTTATGTGAGCAAGGATAAAAGAAAGCGTCCACTAGAGCATTTTCAGCTTTGCTTGACAGGAGGGAGAGAGACCACCTCTGACCACCACTGTTACTACAGACTGAAACATGTTAGCAGGCCTCCCCAATCTCTGCTTTTCCTAAAGGCCAGTTCCATGGGCTCATTCGGGCAAGCCATCTTTCTCCTTCCATTCTACCCCTACCACATGCAAGTAAGCAGGGTTGGACAGGGGTCTTCTATTTTTTGAGTAGGTGGGATATAAAATAACAGTGATGACAAGTTACAAAGGGATACCACAACAATGGAACCAGATGGTGAAAGCATACAGATGAAATAATATGTTATCATGGTCTTTTATTTACCTAAAAAGTTACAGTTACTCCCTTGGATTACTATAAACAAAAGATCAGCGATAAAACTCGTGGGTTCTTCCCCTACTTGCTGAATTTCTTTTAAACTAGGAATATACAGAGCCAAGACAGGACCAAAACCCCAGTGAAGTCCCACTGCAGCAACAGTTACAGATGGCAAATGGAGCTTACATGAAGATTGCCCCACTGCACACCTGTTAATTCTGGGTATTATGCATTACACAGCTTCTGGCTTTTACAGTCTGCCAGTTTTGCTGTCTGTATGGACAGTTTACATACCAGGGAAATAGTTTTAAGTTGAGAAAACAAGTACAAAACCACAAACACTAGCTAAAAAAAGCTCAAGGAGAGACTTGACACAGAGTGGTTCAAGGTGGCTGATGCTCCTTTAAATTACTGAAGAATGAGGAGCTCTGGGATTTAAGTGAGGTTGGACTGTCCTACGCTGAGCTAATAACATTCTTCCTATTGTAATTTTCATCTCTATGATAATAAGTGAACTCAATTTCCCAGACTAAACAGGACCTTCTGGGATCCAGTATTTATATGTCATGCAAACAGAGAAACCAAAAGCAAAATGAACATAGGCAGTAAAACATAGGATTGCTTCAATATTATATATTTTTACATACATTTCAGACTTGCCAAACATTCTTGTTGTTACTAAGTGTAACTACATTTGAAAAGAAGAAAAAGGACATTACAAATTGCTGATAATCGTGCCATCATTTTATCAAATGCTAAACCTTCCCGCCTGAGAGACACTGCCTCTTTTCTGCCATATATCTAACAGTGGGGAGCCCTCATAATAACACAGAAATACAGCCCGAGTGAATTCCCCAGATGGAAACACACTATACATCCTGTTGCCACACTGGGGAAATGCATTTGGCAGCTGACTCATACAGCTTGCCATTAAAAGAAAGGCCAAACATCCTAGGGCAGGCAGGAGAGCTCTTCCTGGAGCGAGCAATTTCTTTCCCCCATGCACGATAGCAGCATTTTGTTGTTCTCATTGAATCCATTCATCAGCTTGAAATGAGCATTTCACTGCAGCATCCCAGCTCATGGAGGACTGCTGAATTTCAACCATTTTCTCCAGTGATACTCCAAAATCACATACCAAGAAACTTTTCTCCTAAGCATACTCAGTGAGTCTGTTCTTCACATTCACCTTCTTCTTGCAGCAAAAACTGTAATTCTTCATTCTCACTGGCTGATTTAAACACACTTTAACAGGACTATTAAAAGAACTACTGGATCATCATGAAAATCTTAGAAAATGTGATCTCCACAATGTACAGATAAGAGACTGTGCTTTGATATTTCAGACGATTAAATAACGGTCGGTCAAAAGCTTGTCCTGCTTTCCCATGCGTATCAGGGTAACAAAAGATACCATCTGTCTTTGAAGCTCATATACCCTTAGACTTTCATCACCGCAAGATTCCTGCTATTTCAATATATTCTCTTCCAGTTGTCTAAAAAAAAACCCCCAAAACCTAAACAAAAATATATTTAAATGAATGCCGACTGCTCTAACACATCAACCGTCTACTCCTCAGTCACAAAAAGAAACAAATCACGGTTACATTAGCTTAAAAGTAACCAAGCTTACAGCTTTGCTACTTTTTGTGCTCCAAACACAGGGCAGTGAGTGAATGCATGCTCTGAGCTCCTGACAAACACAATTCTCAGGAAACAGGTTAATATTCAGCTGTCTAGAATACAGAAAATGAGTGATTATATTACTTCCCCCCTCCCAAAAAAACCCCCAAAACCCACAAAACCATACTAAACCAAACGCGCTTTGCATTAGTTTTTTTAAAAACCAACTCAGTACCCAAAAGCTCTTGGACATTTCTGAAAGATATTTTTCTAACTAAATCTAAGTGTTGGTTTTCATACACTCACCTTCTGATTTTGATCTTTGTCCTCTTTCTCACATATGAAAATGGATGTTTTCCCTAAGACAAGTGTGACAACTTACATGAAGTCTGTCTCTTGTGTTTGATATTGTTTAGATATAGAACTCAAATATGCACTTGGATATTAACTTACAGTTATAGGTGACATTACATTAAATACATTATACTGAATAATTAATTAAAGCAAATATAACAAAGTTTGTGGTTTTGAATGTTTCTATTACCAAAGGAAAACAATCAGTCAAAACACCAGAGATGCACAGCAGTAAAACTGGGTTTTAGTATACCACATACTTAGAAACCAAAGATCTGCATTTTCAAAAGATAAAGATGTATTAAAAGTTTTGCCCTGGCTTAAAAATATAAAATCATCAGCATCTTAAGGGTTAGGTGTTCTGCTAGTTAAATACTACAGTACTGTTGTCTAACCAATAATACAGATGCAGCTCTTAAAGGGCATGCCATGGGATGAAAGAAATATGGACTCTTCAGTGTAGCCCTTGCAGCCACATTCTCATGTTGGAACAGAGAGTACCTCGAGGCATGGTAACGATGCACCTGGCTGAGGTTTGTTGAGAATGTAAGGTTTGAACTTGCTAAGTTCAAATCTAGGCCAGGCAGCTGCTGATTTTTGTTCCTTCTACAGGAACAGCAGCAATTCTTTCTACAATTTTTTTCAAGACTGATACATGCTCTGGTCATGACTGGAGCATCACCTTGGATTAAAGCTGTGCTTGCCACTCTGTGTAACTATCCTGAGTCTTTCATTTTCTTCTGCACATTGGATAAACAGCAGTGCTCAACATAATGTGTGAAAATTATCTTCCCAATCAAATTAAATGGGTGCTTGTTTTGGCAGGACTGGTGAAAAATGCTGTAACCAACAAAAAGGAAAACAGCTCTTATTTTTTTGGTCAGTAACTTGGCTTTCACAAATTAAGAAAAATTCTGGGGACCCTTCCTTCCCCGCAAAACCGGTATGTGCAAAACAATGATTGTACATTTCAGGGAAGGCCACCTAACGGGTCAAGGTCATGATGGGGTGGGGGGGAGCTCCTCAGCCAGTGACAGGACAAGGGGCAGTGGGGGCAAACTAGAACACAAAAGGTTTCACATGAATTTAAGGAGAAATTTCTTTACTTTGAAGGTGTCAGAGTACCTGAATAGTCTGCCCAGAGAGGTTGTTAAGTCTCATTATCTAGAGATAGTCAAAACCGGTCTAGATGCGATCCTGTGCAACCTGATGTAGGTGAACCTGCTTCACCACGAGGGTTGGACTTGATGATCTCTAGAGGTCACTTCCAAATCCAACCATTCTGTGATTCTATGATTAAACAGGCTAAATCAGTTTACAACTCTTTGTATCTCTCTCATTACAAATCCGTTCCCTACAGCATAATAAGTATTTCTATCTGTTGAGCTTTATGCATCCATGGGGAAAGCTATTAAAAAATTAATCAATTTCATTGCCAGGCTGTTTCCCTTCCTTTCTCCTGATATCTTCTCAAGCTTTCCCCTTTCTTGACTTCCAGTTCCAGCTCTATAAATCACTTTCGTCCTTGCATAGTTCACGTTTGCCTTTAAACTGCACTCCTCTTAGCCACTAATTTTGTAAATTAGCAAGTGAAACAGGGGGATTTTTCTGGGAAGAGTTCCCCTGCATAAGCTCTGGATGTTACCTATCCGTGGTTGTACTGCTCATTAGGACAAAGGCACTGGCAGTACTCGCACCACATTCACCTGTACATGTTCTTTCCCTCAAAATCAGAGCAATGTTGACTTCCAGCTTCCTCAAGCCAAACCAAAGAACATACTGTGTATCTAAGGTGACTAACTGAAGCCAAAGCCTGAGGAGATACGGTAACCTACACTATGAAATTCTTAAACAACATCCTTCATCATGCAGCTGCAATATTCTTCTAGTTGTTAAACACAATACCTGAATTTGAGTCTCCTAAATTATATACTCCTACCTGAAAGGACATTTGAGCTCCATTATCACAGTTTGCCCTATGACAATGAGCGAAGTGTGACTAATTTGTGAGAGAAGACTCTTTGCAGAAGGTTGAGCTGCCTAAAATACAAGACATTATTACAAAATAAAGACCTACAGAAGGTAAATAGATATCAGGTCTAGAACAAAACCTGCTAAAACACAAAATGTGCTGCATAGACCTTCAGTCAGTCAGCGCAGTTCAGGACACGTTGACTCAGCAAGCACTGGAACCCCACTAATTTGTGCCTTGGGTTAGATACAAACATGGAAGAAAAGCACTAGAACTCCTGCTTAAGATTTGATGTGGCCACTAGGATATTAAGTGTTCTGACAGAGGAGCTTATTTCTTTCCCTTCCCCTTTAAGCATATCCCTTGAGAAAGCAGGGAAAAGAAATAGTTCTTGATAAACATAACTGCTGCCAAAACCCTTCTTTGGAGGAATGAGAAGCCCAACTTTATTCAATGTGAAGAAATGCACACAAACGCTTTATTAGCTACCCACTTAAGGACAAAGTAGATAGAGTGAATTTCACTTGGTTTTCATTTTAAGCCCTGTATTTTAAGTAGCATTATTCATGTTGGTTCAACTGACCTAGACACTTTCACATTCATGATGGAGTTCAACTAGAGTCTAACGATAAAATTCTTTCTGGTTTCCTGCTTCATGCTCCTGTGATTCTCTGCAACTGGTGAGTACAGAGTAGCCCTGTGCAAAAATCTTACAAGCAACCTATGTGACAGTTTTTAGATAGTAAGCCAATAAACATGTACATCATAATCTTATTTTATTTTACTGCTGCAATTCATACATATTCTTTGGCTTTAATACCACAATATCTCACTTTCAACAGTATTAACCGTATTGCAGATAAATAAGCACAAGAGGATGTAATTTATCTACACCTTCAATGGAAAATTCATGAAGTCCCTGCTAAAGAGGACATTAAAATAACACAGAGCTAAGAATAAAAAGATCTTGTCACACACTAAGCAATAAGAGGCATACACAGGAGAGAAAAAACTCTTACATGAGCTTTCCACAGCACTGGAAGAATACTGGGCTCAATCTCTGTATAATTCCAGGTAAGAGAAAAAATTCCTAGCAGGTTCAATAGTGTTCTGCCTGGCATGTGAACATCCGGAAGTGAGAAGGAATGTGGTATCACACTTTTATTTACGACCAACTGACTTAGAAAGTCTCCCAAGTGGAAAAAAAAAACACAAAAACCCATAAATGGCGAGCTTCAGGAAAAGAGCTACCTAACCAAGAAAAACTCAGCAAACCCTGACCTCTTAAAAACACATTACTAGAAAAGAAGCACTGCAGTGCCCAAGAGGATCTGTGACTCCTGGTTACATAGTGACAGATTAGCTTTTCAGAAACAAGATCTGGACATCGTGACAGGCAGTTTGCTATCAATGTCAGTTGTTTTCGCTGCATCTCTGCAATGAAACTGAAAATGCTATACTGGGTTAATTCAGCGGCATGCCCTCTGCATGATTACTGCTGCCTGGTGGGAACTTAATATCTACAAACAAACCCAAAACACTAACAAAAAACAAAAAAACAAAACCCAAACAAACAACAACAAAAAAAAACCACACCAAAAAAACCCTATAAAAGCTCAATGAGAAAGACAAGCCTGTTTCTGTGAAGATCTGGAACATGCATAAATACAAATATAGTCAATGATACAGTATGTGATTGCATAACCTATTCCATTCGAATTCATTCCAGTGCTGAAGAGGGTCTATAGCAACAACGCAGAGCAGATTATGCCTTTCTCATGTATAAATCTACAGTTTCGGGAAAACCACGTGACATGTCACAGTAACAAGCAAGATAGATTAGAATAGGCCAGGCTGGAAGACACCTCCAAGATCATTCAGTCCAATCTATCATCCAGCCCTATGAAGAGTTTACCACAACCAAACCATACCTCTTCTGCAATGCATAGGCTAGGTAAATGAGAAAAATTCTCTGTGTTATTACACCCCCCCCCCAAAAAAAAAGGTATTAAAAAGATCTTATTTAGAAGTAGGATTTAATTGAATTAATAAAAGGCACAAAAAAAAAATAATTAAGTTACTGTCTCAGTATAAAAGGATAAAGGAAGTGTCCAAGCTGGTGAAACATGGGTTTGATGGGTGGACCACCAGATGGATAAAGAACTGGCTTCATGGCCACACCCACAGGGTGGCTGTCAATGGGTCCATGTCCAAGTGGAGACCAGTGACAAGTGGAGTCCCTCAGGGATCAGTCCTGGGACCAGTCTTGTTCAATGTCTTTGTGGGCAACATGGACAAAGGCATTGAGTGCACTCTCAGCAAGTTTGCTGATGACACCAAGCTGTGTGGTGCAGCAGACACACTGGAGGGCAGGGATGGCATCCAGGGGGAGCTGGAGAGGCTGCAGAGGTGGGCACAAGCCAACCTCATGAGGTTCAACAAGGCCAAGTGCAAGATCCTGCAGCTGGGTCGAGGCAATTCCAAGCACAAATACAGGCTGGGCAGTGACTGGCTGGAGAGCAGCCCTGTGGAGAGGGACTTGGGGCTTCTGGTGGCTGAGAAGCTCAACATGAAACAGCAGTGTGCACATGCAGCCAAAAGCCAACCAGATCCTGAGCTGCATCAGGAGAAGTGTGGCCAGCAGGTCGAGGAAGGTGATTCTCCCCCTCTATTCTGCCCTGGTGAGACTCTACCTGGAGTACTGTGCCCAGTTTTGGAGCCCCTATTACAAAAGGGATGTGGACATGCTGGACGGAGAAGGGCCACGAGGATGATCAGAGGACTGGAGCACCTCCGCTATGAGGACAGACTGAAAGAGTTGGGGCTGTTCAGTTTGGAGAAGAGGAGGTTCCCAGGTGACCTTATTGTGGCCTTCCAGTATCTGAAGGGAGCCTACAAGAAAGTTGGGGAGGGACTTTTTAAGCTATCAGGTAGTGACAGGACTAGGGGGAATGGAGTAAAGCTGGAGGTGGGGAGATTCAGATTGGATGTGAGGAGGAAGTTCTTCACCATGAGAGTGGTGAGAGCCTGGAATGCTTTGCCCAGGGAGGTGTTTAAGGGCAGGCTGGATGAGGCTTTGTCCAGCCTGATCTAGGGTAGGGTGTCCCTGTCCATGGCAGGGGGCTTAGAATTACATGATCCTTGTGGTCCCTTCCAACCCTGACTGGTTCTATGATTCTACGATCTGACTACTTAAGTAGTATCACTTCTAGAAAGAAGAAAAATCTACATGAGAGAAGTGATAGGAGCCAGGACAGTCTTCTCTGAAGTGAACTGGTGAAATGAACCATCATGTAGAGTCACGGCATAGTGAACATACATTGCATTCACAAAACCATAGATTGTCAAGAAAACACTACATTCAATACAGGGAAGTCTCTCAGTATGAAAAGCACAACCTGACTTGCCTTGTCTGACAGAGCTGGGATTGACTGCACAAGTTCAACAGTTTGCTCAGATACCTTGAGCAAAGCCCACAATAGACTTCCTCAAGAGGGAGCTGGTGAAATCCAATAAAAAAGAACAAGTAATGAGAGTCCCTTTACACATCCTTTTAAAAACATCTATCTACCTACTTGCAAGCAATCTTCTGTGCCTTTCAAAGGAAGCTAGTGGTGGGTGTTCCATCTGGCAATCTACCCACCTCATCTTTGTGCCCAGCTATAACGCTCAGCTCTGCTTTTTCTTCCTTAGTAAGCAAAACAGTTCAGAATCTGTATATTTAAACTGACTAAAGGTCATCATAATCATTTGGAAGAACTGGCCAGATTCTAAACATATGTTACACTACAGACATGCCTGAACTTTGTTCATCCCTGAACTGGTCAGGAACTGCACCACCACTCCACTAGGTGGTGATTGTAGGTCTCTTCCAACTGAACTCTTCTGTCTTCTCCTTCCTTCTTCTTCTTCCTGAAGCAGGACGTGCTCGTGCTCCTGAACCAAATGCTTGCAAATCCTTTAGAGGTGTGCAATACGTGCTCATTTCCACAGGGAGGTTTTATTCCCCTTGTACTCGTTTTTAGAATTTCCTGAGCTGTTCCCTTGGACAAACATACTAAACCAAATGAGTCTGAGAAAAACAATAATCCATCAGAGAGAGGGTCCATCTGGCTCAATACTCTTGTCTCCACTCCGCAGTGGACAACCATAAATGTTTCAAGGAGTGCATATAAAGAAGGTCTACTTGTGCCAGGGTCCTGACATGCTCATAGGTCTCAGTGGCTGAGAACAGTCTCCCCTGGGATCCCTGCCCCCACCATCCCTCCTAAGGGCCCAGGGGATATGCCTCAGATCAGTCAGGGGCCTTCAGTCCCTGCCTGAGTGATGTTGTTGCCTGCCTCCTGAATGGGGCTGGGACCTGCACTCGGCTAGCTGCTTTCCTAGATGGAGTCCTTGGACCTGTGTCAGAGTTTGTCACTCCATTCCACTCCCTGCACTCACCATGAGGCAGCAGTAAGACTGTTATTTGCCTGAAATATCAGGTGTTCAGCTTCAAAACCTCTTTCAAGGACACACAACACACAAGTTACAAGTAAAAAGAGGATTTTATTTTTGTTTTCCTGAACCTGTTTCAGAACCAATGTTCACTAACACAAAGCCCATTGTGTAGCCAGGAGCAGGCTGATGTGTTCCTAGTTCAGTTGGGGAAAACATCCTTTGCAGTCTGGTAAAGAAAAGCCACAGAAAGTAGCAGTAGGAACACAGGCCAGGTGCTCCCTACCTCCTGGAAAGTAAAAACTCGAAGAATAAAATCTGGTATCCATTACACACAAAAGAAGAGATGTATGGTACCATGGGGTATTTTCCAAAGTAAGATACATAACAACAGCAAGCAGATGACTTTCATCTTCTGAAACTTGAGAGCTCGAGAGAGCTTGGGCTTGAGTAGTTCCTTGGAGGTTCAAGAGCAGCAGCAAGAACCAAGCCAAAAGCACCCAGAGAAACCCTGACAAAGGGTTGTGCTCAATGCCACAGAGAAAACAAAGTAGCTCCAGGGAAACCCAAGAAGCTTCACCGTCCTAGGAGTCTGGAAAGCTCCCTCATCCCAGATGCAGGGCACAAAAGGCCATTTCTATGGAGTGTGAGCAGCAGCAGAGAAAACTGATCCAAAAGGGATGAAATGGGTGCTGACAAGGGGCTGTGCTCAATGCTATAGAGGAAAAGAAGTGGCTCCCAGGGAACTCAAGAAGCTTCCCCGTCCTGGAAGTCTAGAAAGTTTCCTCCCCCTGGATGTGGGGCCTGAGAGGTCATCTTTGTGCTGCATGAGCAGCAGCAAGAACTGAGACATAAAGAACTGGAGCAGGTCTGACAAGGGGATGTGCTCAATGCTACAGAGGAAAAGAAGCAGCTCCTGGGGAACTGAAGAAGCTTCCCCATCCTGGGGAAGGCTTCCTCCCCCTGGATGCAGGGCATGAGTGCCACCTTCGTGGAAGCACAAACAGCAGGCACCTGGCCAAAATGGCCCAAAGGAGGCCTGGCAAGGTGCTCCAGTGCTGCAGAGGCAAGCAGCATCTTCAACAACCAGCTGTTGGCCTGACACTTCAAACAAGATAGGACATATGAGTGACAGCCAAACCAATTTAAGAAATTTTGTGCCACTCCATGCTCAAGCACAGACTCCAAAACCAAAAAGGTCATCCCTACCTGGATTCACAAATTTTCCCAAGTCAGTAAAGTAGGACAAAGAAAGATAGAATGTTCATGGGCAGAAACAAGCAAACACATGCTATACCTTCCAAGAACAGTAGCCTTGTACCTCATTAGCCTACAGATCTTTGTTCAGCAAAAGTATCTCAAAATAAGTTTTAAAACGTTACAAACCCCAGTGGATTGTCCCATAGGAGAACCAAAATTCCAGTAGTCTTATTATTAAGCACAATAGCAAAATAAGTGAAATATGTTAAAATTTACGGTGAATTTTCATTTAGCCCAGAAAGACCATGAACTGGCTATATTTTACACTGCAAGTCTTAATGAGATTATTCCTTGCCAGCATGCAGCTTGACACCAACTGCTTATGCCAGTCTGTGCCCATAATCTCTATCTGCCTAAGTATCCAGATAATACTATTTCTGCTCTTAATAATGATAATAAAAATACCTCCCCCACATCAAACCCAGTGAGAAATCACAAACTGAAAGCATTTCAAATGCTGTCAGCCATGAAAATCAATCAGTACTGACAACCTCAGCTGAAACGGGGCTCACCAAGGCCGTTGTCAGCAGCACTGGAGAGCTGCCAGCCTAATCCCCTGGCTGTAAATACAGCACTGCCAGTGCCTCCCGACAAGGGAAAATGAGCAGATTACATAGGGAGGTAACAAGCTTGAACTGCACCATGTCATGAATGGGGTGGGGGGGTTGATGGAGAGAAGAAATCAGTTTCCCTTTGTATTCCCAAATTATTTGCTTTTGACCTCTGAATAAACCTTCCAGCAATAGAAGTTAGTCCTACATGTATTACTGCAGCCTTGCTCAGAAAATAAGGTGGGAATGACAAAAGGCAAAATCTTTTGCCCAGTGAAAGTAGAAAAGAAGCAGTTAGCAAGTTCTCAGCTTATCTCTACTTTACAATACCAGTCTGATCAACAGCTACCAGAAAGCAGGACTGCTGTGTGACCCCAGGACTGGCTCCATCTCAGACAGAACACCACACCCAGGGATCTGTAAATTCTGGTGTTCTCTGATAAAGAGGAGGTTGCTGAGCAGTGGAACTGTAGCATCTTCTGGGCTCTCACTCTGGCCACCCAGGAAACAGTATTTAAAGGGAGGAGACAGTCACTGACACGGGCATGAAGTCAAACTGATTACTCACCCACATCTGTCATTATTCAAGGTGGTCTTAAATCAAACTGGCACTTCTACCTCCCATTTGTTTGCCATTTGTCATGGTCTCTTATAAGAGTGCTCACTTATTACAATGAGAAACTAAACCAGAATCCAGTGATGAAAATTCCATTGAAGATCCACAGATTTGTATCATCCCTTAAATCCCACCCAGGACTGATTAAACATTCTTTGACCCTTAGGTTTTATCAGTGCTATGACTAGAGCTGCTTACTGCTATTGCTTACACACGCAGAGCCCTTGGTCTGTTGTGCAAGCACTTGGCAGTTCTTCTATGAGAATTATCCCATCAACCAGTAACTGCAAAAAATCCATAATTAAATAACTGCAAAGCTCCTTCCATGCTTTAAGAACTTGTGGAGGTAAGCATGCTCCAGTGGGTTAGCTGAAGGAGTGTTTAAATAAACAAATGAATTCCTAAAATATTCTCTAAGTTTTTGTCTTTGTTGTCGGACAGCAGGGCTTTATCATGCTACCAGCTGTGTTTTCTCAAAATCTTCCTGCTTTTAAGCTAAGAGCTCTTAAGCTACGAGGACAGACTGAAAGAGTTGGGGCTGTTCAGTTTGGAGAAGAGGAGGTTCCCAGGTGATCTTATTGTGGCCTTCCAGTATCTGAAGGGAGCCTACAAGAAAGCTGGGAAGGGACTTTTTAAGCTATCAGGTAGTGACAGGACTAGGGGGAATGGAGTAAAGCTGGAGGTGGGGAGATTCAGATTGGATGTGAGGAGGAAGTTCTTCACCATGAGAGTGGTGAGAGCCTGGAATGCTTTGCCCAGGGAGGTGTTTAAGGGCAGGCTGGATGAGGCTTTGTCCAGCCTGATCTAGGGTAGGGTGTCCCTGTCCATGGCAGGGGGCTTAGAATTACATGATCCTTGTGGTCCCTCCCAACCCTGACTCATTCTATGACTCTGTTCTAAGAGGTGAACCTTTCAAAGGGCTTTCCACATTAGCTCTCACCAAACAGTTGATCTATGCCTTATTGTTTTCATGAATGTTCACAGCTGAATCCTTTGTTTCCTCAGATGTTAAGGAAGAGGGTGTTTATGTCAGAACAAGGATCCCACTACTACCTTGATCTTTCTTTATTCTCAGCTGTTCATTTCCTCCCTTCAGGAGAAGAAATCCTGCAAAGAGCACAAAGCAGTAATGCCATCTAGCTTATAGGACCGCTCACTCATTATCTATTCCAAAGAGAAAAAGAATGCAAAAGAGTGATTGCTAACTAACTGTTTTATCCAAACTACTCTCTGAATTAATGTCATGCCTGCTGAAATTAGGAATAAAATGGCTTAGAAAACGGTGCAGTCCAGTAAGCCACTGATCAGCCTTACTTCTAAACAGCTCTACACAACCAGCCAGCATGCTTGTGGACACTGGTGATGGAAGCAAGAGGATTAAAAATGTCTTGAGACTGAAACAGGGTAGACTTAAATTACTTATAAGGAAGAAATTCTTTACTGGGAGGGTGCTGAGGCACTGAAACAAGTTGCCAAGAGAAGCTGCAGATGTCCCATCCCTGAAAGTATTCAAAACCAGGGTGGATGGGTCTAGCAGAAGATGTCTCTACCCATGGCAGAAAGGGTGGAACTAGATCATCTTTAAGGTCCCTTTCAGCCCAAAACATTCTATGAATTTGTAGATTCTTTTACACCTGTGTCACAGGGAAGCTCTGTTTTCAAAGTGAAAAGTAGAGATTCAGAACAAAAAGTGCCTTAAAAAAGAAGCTTCAGTGAGAGCAGGGGAGAAAGGGTAACTGCTTTAAACACTGGTTTTGAAAGATAAAAACAGTAATTTTTCTTCAGAGCACAAAGGCACACAGAAAACCATGCCAAGATCTGTGCTGAGGTCTCTCCTGGGCAACATATTCCCAGATGATAGGAAAATAGGTGACTAATGAAACAAAGCTTGCAGGTACCAGTACCTCAAAAAAGGAAAGAGAATTTCAAAGAGTTGCAGAAAGACCTCACTTGGCATGCAAGGAATAACAGGGCAGATAAAACTTACATAGAAAAATGTTAAATCATGCACCTAGGAGAATGTAATCCTAACTTTACATATGCAGTGCTGGACTACAAATTGGTAATTTCAGAAGACAGCCTTGGGAATAAGGAGACTGCTCAATAAAAATGCCAACTCAGCACTCCTTAACTCTTAAGAAAGCAAAGAGTGACAGGACTTAAGAACAGAAAACTAAAGTTGAATAGCAACTATGATGGATTTATATACAGGATATATTTTCTTACCATTGGAAAAATCATGCAACTGACCTAGCAAATACTTCAGTCTGAATCAGAGATCACTAGTAGGCACAAGAACAAAGACTATTGAATGTAAAGGGACACAGAGATGATGCTTGGAGATTAGGTGTCCACTGTACCTTCTAGAGAAGGAACTGGGCGTTATCAAACAAAACCTGCAGGTGGCAAATTCACAAGCAGCAGAGGAAGTGGTTCTTCACACAGTATCAGTCTGAGACACCTTCACGTAACAGTATACAGGGCTAAGAGTAGTACAGGTTCAAAATACAACTTGAAAAATCAATGTAAGTAATATCTGAAGAGGTCACCTCTGACTCAGAGAAGTCTGAAGTTGGAATGCTGCTAAAGTAATTATATTATTGTCCTGTTCTGGTGCTATATCCAGGCTTTCAGTCCAGTGGGTGTTGAATACAGGGGGCAATTAAACATTTCTGGGCTGACATGGTATATCATTCTTTAAAAAAATAAAGATAAGCTTAGCCAAAGCAGATTTAATTTGCTTTCAGTGTGTTGTCTGTGTGCCTCTCAAGAACCCTTTAATCAGGTTCCTGTATTGAAAGGCTTCTAGAAAGAAAAATGTTAAGTCTTACCAACACACTTCTAGATCTGTTCTGTCACACTTGGATACAAAGAAGAGTCTTACTTTCAGAATGAGAAAACAGGCTCTTACATCACAAAAAGTAAAATCAAAACATAAGCCTAGAGGAAAATTTAAAAATACATATCCCTCTCTACTTTAAACCATTACAACAGTATTGATACAGTAAGCTGTCTGAAGCACTAAGAAGCAGTGGTTGGGTGGCTGAAAAAAATGGATATTTATTTTTTCTAAAAATACATGAACCACAGTTTTACCATTTTCAGCTGTGTGACCTGATGATCACCTGTGTTCTTTAAGGAGTTAGCCACCTGTACCTTGCACTACCTTCTCATTATCCATATCATAATGATCTATGCTTCATCTGGCTGGAAAACCCTATCTACAAAATGTGCTTCTTGATACAACTTGAACAATACTCCCAACCACAATCAAACAAGATGTTTTACTGAGAAGAATTCCCATAATCTGCAAGTTCAAACGGCAATGAAAAAAAAAGGAAATTCAGAACGGAAAGGCCAACTCCTAGGACACTGATGGCAGACAAAGGAAATTTAGCACTAGAAATCAGGAAAAATCTCTCTGTGATTCAGAGAAAACACACAATTTTTTAAAATTGGGAGAAGCTCTTGCAATCAAGGCAAGAATCAATTGTGTCTGCATTGGGCAGCTTCTCAGTTCTCAGGGAGAATCCAGATGCTGCTCATATGCTGAAGCTATTTCCAAGAACCAGGTGGGGTTTACACCAGAGGCAGGGAACAGAAAAAGAGAGAAAAGGAAATTAAATAGCCTGGAACTCTTCTACAGATTTCAGCTCCAGGCTACCACACATGTGCAAGGCTTGCCACAGCAAGGGAGTAGGGCAGGTCGGTCAAGGAGTGTGGCCAAGGCAGCATTTTAAGTTCAAGCAGAGGACTGGCTGGTAAGGCTGTCCAAAACAAGCTGCCAGCTGGACAGTGGGAGCTTGGCGTGAGCCCATCAGCTGGAATATGCTGCTCCCAATTACTCAAACTTGGGCTTCAACAGTGGGCCTGACAAGAGAGAAGAATCTAATAAAACCTTGACAGACTGAAAGTGAGAGAGAGCCTGTTGCCTGTCTCTCTCTTCCCTTTGAAACGTGGGGTAAAGGTTGGGGGAGAACAAAAAGACACTGATGATTGATAACGACTTAATATCTTTGTGCAGCTTTATCAGGCTTTTTAACTAATGACTAAAGCAACTCCACCTCTACAAAATCAATCATCATGTCTTAAAAGTCTGAAACTACAAAATTAAGTGCCTGCCCCAGGGATATAGAGCATGTGTCATGTTTAAAGTGAACTAATACAGTTGGAGGTCTCTGGATGTTATTTCTTACTTTTATTTCCCTCAGAGATGGGAAAAGAAATGATTCAAGTAATCCTTTAACTCACTTATCAGAGTCATGTGGTTATCAGAGAAGTGAATTCAGTGATCTAAATAATTAAACCATAAATACATCATCAGGAACAACCTTGCAGCAGCTGAACAAGATGGACATTACAGCCCTGTCCCTCCCTAAAACACTCAGTCTTTAATAGAAGGGCAAACAACACCCATATGTTAGCTTCTGTGTGCCTCTTTTTAAGAATGTCTGGAAACAATTTATTTTGATCCACCATCTTCAGACAAAGCAAGTGGTTAAGAGATGACCACATGAACTAGTTGACATGTACAGTATACCTCGTAAGGACAGATGACTAGAATCAAGACTACTTCTCCAACAGGTCCAGGTAGGTACAGAGCACACCTGTACTTCACTGGGATAATTTCACCTGCCCCAGGAGGTGAAAGTTGTGTCATCAGTAGTGTGGCAAGTTATTTTTATCATACACATATTACTCTGGATTACTCAAAGGTACAGAATTAGAAGACACTGAAACTCAGTAGTTGCTTTTAAGAGGGAAATAGCTTGGAAATCCTAAGGAAGGGATAGATTTCAGGAAACAGAAAGGGTCAATTGAAACCAACTAATTAAATTCCTAATTTAGAATTCAGCAGTTCTTTTCCCCACTTGCAAAGAAAAAAGGTAAATACACTTTCTATGTCCTTGTCTTCTCTACTGTATAAAGGAAACAAAAAACTTCTCCTGCCATTCAGCTCACATTCTCTGCAGCTTCTTCCTATGGGCAGAAGAGCTGGCCGAGGGCTACCAGGAGCACACAGCCCTTTGTCTACTCCCTTGTGCAGATGCAGCTGTATCACTGTTGCTCTCCTTCTGCACCACTGACTGAGTTATGCCTCTCCTTTCCCTGTCATTTAGACAAAACCCCCATTCTTCTAATTTATGGGAAGACTTTTCTTCAAGTGGGTCAGATACCTAAAAGTGAAATCAAGGCTTAATTTCCTAAGCAATTTAAATGCTTCAGGAAAAAAAGTGTGATGTACTTCTTCAGGCTTTTGTAATCCTTGAGTGGATATTTATGTGGCAGTGACTTAAAGTGTCATTATCAGCAGCTGTTGCACACTGCCAGGTGAGATTGGGAGAGCTTTTCTGTACAGTCTGGGGATACTGCACAGTACTTGAGTTTTAAACTGTCCCTATTTCAATTCTGTCTGTAACCACACAAACCTTGTAACAGGCATGGCTCCTGCCAGCTAGGAATTACTTGCCAAGGAATTTTAGTGGTGTTTTGGTTTGGGTTTTTTCGTTTGTTTGCTTTTTTTAAAGCTCAAATTCAATACAAGTCTTGGTATTACTTTTCCCCCCTGTATAGAGCACATTACTCCAACCCCTCCCTGTTCACAGACTTTCCAAGAACTGTATTTAGACCAAAACTAGACTTCATAGAAATACTCCTAATTACACTTGCAAGCAGCTGAAGATCCACTTTCATCTTGACATGAAGTCAGAAAGTTTAATTCACAACATTACTGTTGCTTCTATGGCAACAGATGGTGACATCAACCACAGGATCATGACTTCACTATAGGATCAACAAGGATTAGTTTTGCACTGAGGAAGTTAAGATCTAATACAAACAAATAGTTACAGGAATTGCAAAGAGAATTTATGGCAGGATAGTTTACTCATTGTGTAAATGTTCTTCTTGTTTACTCCAGCATGACAATCCCTTTAAATCAACCAGCTGTTTGCAAATTAAGCACAAATGGATTAACTTTTTAAAACAAGCTCAGAGGTTCAGGATGGGGCTTGTGCACATACCTAGTTATGACCACACTTGGGTCTACACATCCCAGCTATAATAAAGATGAAGAGGGACCAGAATATTACATTATCATTCCCTCACCATAACCTCAAGGA
The DNA here is from genome assembly GCA_013396835.1 of Psilopogon haemacephalus. Classification (NCBI taxonomy): domain Eukaryota; kingdom Metazoa; phylum Chordata; class Aves; order Piciformes; family Megalaimidae; genus Psilopogon; species Psilopogon haemacephalus. Next base: position 329,897 of record VWZI01000951.1, on the reverse strand, counting down.
CTTTTACTTGCCTTAAGCTGGTTATATAATGAGTGCAGCAGGTAGACTGATCACTTTTATTGTGCCTGCTTTAAGCGCTGCTTGTTACCCCCGAAAACCTTGTGGGGACAGTGATTTAATTACATGACATATTCTATTCCCTACGGGAGGACACTTAAACAGATTAATTCCCTGGCCCTTCACCTTCCCACTACCAAAAGAGGATCAAACAGTGGATCCCATGCTTTAAAGGCCTCTCCAGAGACACCTATTTATTGTTAACTGTCCCTAGCAAAAGCCAGAGCTTGGTGTGACAGCACATGCAATCGAAGAGACAACTTGCACAATGGACAAATATGGAGACAGATCTTCCCGGGACCCAGCTAAGGCTGCTGGCAGGATATGGAAATTCAAATTCTGCAGCGATTCCAAGGACTCTAGCAGGTGGGAGATGAGACAAAAGCCTTATTAGCAGCAGCAGAAGAGGGAACTGCTCCTTGGGAACCACCTATACAAAACGCTCTGAACCAATTCTCCTCTCTGGCAGGTTCCTGAGTACAGGCACTCAGCATGTCAATTCCACTACATCAAAGTACACACACTGGATTCGCTTACACACACTGGACTGTGCAATTGTCAGTTACTGACAGACAGTGTTTCACTACAGTAGATGCCAAGTCCTTTCAACAAGTGGCATTTAACTTTCTGATGAGTATTCAAAGAATTCTGTTAGACTCCCGCATTCACTATATCTCCATAGACAATTTTTATCTTGAAACTGTGCCAGCTTTGACAGCTTTTCCGCCTCCAGAAGCAGTGAGTTCACAACTGCAAGCATGCCCTGCGGTTGCACGGCCATGCCCTGCGAGAACTGCCATCACAGGGTATAAAGGTAATTCTGATTTCATGCCCAGTCAGTCTCATGCCTCTTTGCTGAGATGCCAACTAGGCTATGAAATTCTGTTCCACTATCAAAATTTTCTTTTATATGGACACATCAATTAGACGACCAGTCCTGCTGCATAAAGCAGATTATGTTGATTAGCACAGCCCTTAAGGCAGGCAAGACTTCAAGCAGTTCTCTCTCAAGACTTAGAGCTAGGCAATAACTGAATCACATAGCAGAAGTAGGACAGTTGTTTTAAATCTCACAATCCACCTCCACAGGTATGTGCTCCTATTTTTGTTAGGCATCTCTGACTTTGTTGGATTGTCCTTACCAATGTATTAATTTACAATGAGTAAGAGACTCACCTAGGTAAACACATTCACTTTGCATATGCAAAATTAATATAAAGTTAACCAAGAAAATAGCATCATGAGGGGCACTATGGAAACTGATACTGGGACACATCAAGTACATGCCACTTCCAGACATATTTAGTTGGAAGTGACAGATTTTTTTACCTTCTTTGACACATAACTTGGGGTAACAACAAATCTTCCCAACTGTGTTGTCACCTCTACTTTTCCTTCTGAATTCACAGATTCATAGAATGGTTTGGATTGGAAGGGACCTTAAAGATCTCCTAGTTCAAATTCCCCTGCCATGAGCAGGAACACCTTCCACTAAATCAGGTTGCTCAAGGCCCTGTCCAACCTGGCCTTGAACACCTCCAGGGAGAGTGAATTCACAACCTCCCTGGGCAACCTGTTCTGGTATCTCACCATCCTCACTTTGAAGAGCTTCTTTACAGTAGGCTGTACCCTGATGCTTGTAGAGCCAAACTGCTGCTCTCCTGGGGCTGAACAGTCATCTGCAGATGGCTTCCTGAAGCATGTTTGGATCCACAGCAGAGCTCCACATGATCCCAGGATGCCCTTCCCAGGGCATGGATCCCTGGAAGGCTTTCTCAAGGCTCAGTTTTCCTTGCAGGTTATACTGAGAAAAAGACAACAAATGACTTTTTTTTTTCTTTTTCCTTCCCCCCAACCAGCTTCACTCATGTTTTTACAGACCCTAGTTCCTACCTCACTGACACTATTAGACACTTATTCCGCCACCAAGTACTTCTAAGAGGAAGCTAAAAGCTTTGCATTCCTAACAACCTGTTGGCCAGAAATAAAAGTATGCTGCCTCAGAACACTCATTTAGTTACAGGGGAAAATAAAAAGAATACAGAGAAAATGAAAAAAACCCACCCACCTCATTACTGGAGACATTTGACAAGCCATTTAGACTCTGTGCCTCAGCCACAAGTGACAAATGGTGGTGATAATACATCCCTCTATTCAACTCCCTGCCTGTTCAGTCCCTGAACAGGAGACTTGCTATGTGATATACACAGCAGGCTGCTCTTGCCCCAAACCCCTGGTATTCCTCCGACAGCTATGTGCAGACTCACTAAGGAGAGAAATGGCTCCACCTAACACTGCCTTTGAGACCAGAAATAGTGGTGAAACTACATATGCATAGAGACTCCATGGGTGTGAAGGAAGGAGAAAAAAAAAAAAAAAAAAGTGGTGAAATGGATGTATTTGGATCTTTTAGTTATTGGTCCAAGCAACAGGAAGAACAGTCACCAACGGGCACTGAAGGCTGCCTCCAGAAAGAGATAACCTGCAACAACTATTTTGTAGAGAGCTGAATGTCTGTGAGATCTGGAATATTCAATTTGACATCTAAGTGTTCCCCAAACAGGGATGCAGGAAGCAGGTTCTGGGATGAGCCATGTGTAGAAGTTCAGTTCATATCTAGGTCTAAAGAGGAGAGGAATAAGTATCATTCCTTTCCCCACTAAAAGACAGAGCAGAAAAAAATGACAGTGCACAGAAAGATAGGAGGACTGGAGGACAAATTCTTCTGAGTGAGGTTAAAGAAATATGCTACTAAAATCCCTTCCTAATGGAAATTAGGGCAGAGATATTAGAGGAGCTAGCATAGCTTTTCATCCATGAGGGTGATGAGTAATGGTCAGTAGCAGTGTTGCTTTGGTCTCATAAAAATTACTAGGATGGTTTGTGGCCTTTGGTCTTGCTAAAAAGGCATATTTAAGATCCAAGTTCCTTCAGCCTTCCTAAAATGGCTCTTAAAATTAATCAGGCAGCCTGCATTTGACCCACTTTTACTCACTACTCCCCCAAAAGCAATGCTTCCTCAAAACCCTGACCAGAAGATGAACCCAGGGCCTTGGATCCACATCACACAATGCTGCCTATTCGAGCATGACCTCCAGAAGCTCAGAGCCCCATCTATATTTCATATTCCACAGATGTTTTCCCCCCCACTTTTGATGCCTGCTTTTTTAATGCACCACTGGGTCTCTCTACAACCCCCACTTTGAATATATCTTATTTTTTGTTGTAAGAAAGCAATGAGGTGAGAAGCAAAACTGAAAGGCCTGACAGTCTCAGCTTCCCACTGCCATAATCCTTTGTTTATGTCAAAAAACAGAGGCTGTAAGTGACAAGAAAGCAGCAGAGAGTGGAAGATGCACAGAACCATTTAAAAGACAGTAGTGACATGACAGTCTTCAAAAGGCCAGAGTCAGTGTTTGTCAGGCCAGAAGGGTGAAATTTCATTAAACTCTGCATTTCATTAAAAGAAAAATAACACTCAGAAACTATTAAGGTGTCCCATGTGGCTGCTTCACCACATTTAATTTAATGTCTTTCCTCTCCAGTGACCAATTCACCCCCCCACTTTCTTACAAATGATGACTTGTGGGTCTTAACCTTACAAGCGAAGATAGGTTTGACCCATTAGTTACCCTATTTAGAAGCTTTTGTTAACCTATACTATAGAGTTCAGCCACAATTTTACACCGAGGCTCGAGATCACAGAAGCAGATGGTGTCATAAAAACTCATCTTCCCTATCCTATTTATTCAACTTCTGCTCAGTCATTCTTTATGCACCATTTTCTAGGCAAGATGTCATCCCCCACAGATCTCAAGCTGGGGCAGCAGGTATCTGAAATGTTGATCAAGGGGAATGCTGCAGGCAGTGTATGCAACTGAAGCTGCTGCTTCTAGCCTGTTTCTTGGGAAGAACATCCCAAACATCAAAACCCAGACTCCAAAAGCAAAAGCCTCCTTGAACATGTGAAAACTCAATTTGCATTGGGGGAATTAAAAGTGAAATAAGAGAAAGAGAAAATTTCATCTAAAATACAGCCTTAATGCTACGGTGCCTTCTTTATCTGTTCTAAATTTTTAAGTTTGCTATTCCCATTGCCCAGAACCAGTCTGTCCACCAAATGTATCTATTTTGTCCTTCCAGAACTACAGGAAATATAATAAATCCAGACTCTGCTGGCTACAGAAGATTTCCTAGTAAGCTGTAAGTTCATAACTTTTGAGTGATAGATGATTCAAAAATGAAGTATGAAAAACTAAGTAATGGAAAAAAATGCAAACATAAGTAAGTTTCTCTTTTATACTACCTTTCCAACGCCAGGAGTTTTAACAAGTCCAAGTTCTGGGTTCTGCATTTTGGCCACAACAACCTCAGGCAGTGCTACAGGTTGGGGACAGAGTGGCTAGAGAGCAGCCAGGCAGAGAGGGACCTGGGGATACTGGTCGAGAGGCAATCGAACATGAGCCAGCAGTGTGCCCAGGTGGCCAACGGCATCCTGGCCTGTATCAGGAATAGTGTTACCAGCAAGACCAGGGAGGTCATTCTGCCTCTGTACCCAGCACTGGTTAGGCCACACCTTGAGTACTGTGTCCAGTAAAACACCTAAATTATAAAGTAGCATTAATTCCACTGCTACTTGGCACCAGCAGTACTTAATTCCCCATTTTGTGCCATGGGGTTCTGGTCCCAAACCCAAAAAGCATGGTGGTTGTGTGATAACAGGAGAGAGGCAAACTCCTACCCACTAGAACCTGACTTGGTGAGCTCTAATACGATGACATGTACAGCAATGAGCTTTTATTGATTTTGCGTTTGGACCTGGCTCAAACATTCAGGCAGTCTCTGTACAGGAAAAGAAGATTATGGGGGAGTATAGAAAGGACAAGTCTGGTGCTAACAGTAGCACAAATGGAACAANATATAAAAGTAAAATATACAGGAGAAGTAAGAGAGAAAGTAAAAATACTGAAACATAGAAAAAAGATACTGAAAACTGATACTGCATTGAATTTTGAGTTGAATTTATTCCAACAAACTATCTTCCTTTGATCACCTCTTTGCACCCAGTCAGTTCTGCTGGGCTGTGGGCATGCATTTTCACCAGCTTGTTTCACATGGGAATATCTCACCCAGCCACTGCAGGAAGAGCATCTTTCCAGACTTCCTAGCACAGGCATGCTGTGGGGGACAGTTTGTGAGGCCATCAAGAACTCATTAAGTGTCCTAAGAGGAAGAGCTGGTTTGGGAACCTTCTCCCCAGGGAGGGGAAAGCCTACACTCCTTCAACGATCAGAAAATGTGTTCTGTATTAGTCTGTGAAGTGCCATTGCCAAAATCTCAGTGGTCAGAGAGCCCAATGAGCAGTCCTATAGACAGACAGCAAGCAATGCCATCCACTTAAGGAGTCCGTATCAGATCTACAAAATACCCTTGGCTGCCTCCCAAATTATAGAATAACCCACTCCATGGAATCCAACAGCAGTGGACTTGGCCAGGAAGTACTGGCTATTAGGACCAAGTCATTGCCCATCAGCAGCTCAGGCAGAGCTGACACAACCACATAACTTGAAATAAAGGAGATTTCCAGCATATCTAGACCAGACACAGGCCTAACTGTGCCAAGCCCCAGATTGTCAGTGTAAGAATCTCATAGTACTGAAATTAGTGGGGATTGCCCTGGCTAAAAAAAAACACACCACAGCTCATCCTGGTATGTCCCTCTGTGGAAATCAGCTACTTTGAACAACTACCAGGCAGCTAAATGTCTACAGGTGGACAGACACATTCCTGGACCCTGTTCTTGCTGTGACTGCCAGAAATCCTGCATTGCCCCTGCCTCCAGGGTTTGCCAAGCCAGTCCTGGCTCCCGCAGCTGCAGCTACAGCTGTGGCAGGTGCAGGGTGATGGCAGAGCTCTCCTTTGGAAGGCTCACAGCCAGGCAGAGATAAATGACCCACAATGACACTGCAATCAGCAGCAGAGGTATTGTAATCTCTTCCTTCTTTTCTGTACACCATTTATAAAAGCTGGGGCAAGCTATTTAATAGCATGTGGGCTGAAAGAGTCAGGAGATTGCCATGCAGCTGGAATGCTAAGCAACGCTACCTGGAGCTGTGGTTTACAGGAGCACTGCTAGCACCAAGCAAGAGAACCAAGGTGAAGTGTGTACACACACTCTGCACAGGGAGATGGAAAATACCAAGGCCTGGAATGGGCCTTATTCAGCATCTGTATTTTTAAGAACTCATTGTTTGTAATCTCAAGGTTAGATTTCTTTGCTAAAAACACAATCGCTCACTCTTTCTACTACAATTTGTTTCAGTTCATATGAACTTGTGAGTGAAGTTCAATCATTTGTGAAGTGGTGATGTACAGAAAAGCATGCTGCAGGCTACTAACAGGCAATTAATGGAGCAAAAATTGCTGCAGCTTAGAGTACCTAAGCATACTGCCTAATTGCAAAGCAAAATGTATATCACATTAAGTATGTGGCACCTGAAGTGAAACAAATGCCCTGAAATCTTGGGTTTTTTTGCTCCACTTATCAACTTGGTGAAGTGTCATAGTAATCCACAGAAGAAATTTAGCAGCAGGGGAATTCAATGGTTTTAAAGAAGAGGTAACACACTAATAACATAATCCTACCTCTATACTGTCAGGTAATCCAGAGTCCTGGAACCTCTGCAAATAGTTTTATGCTAAGCAAATGTCTGACATTTCCCTCTGCCCTGCAAATTTTATTTTAAGAAAAGATGGATTCAGGTCACAATTTATAAAGCTCACCAGATCTGATCAAACTAGCAGAGGACTATTCTTTGAGTTCAAAGCTGGAGAAATCAGAGAGCCTATCTCCTTTCTCAGGACTGCATTTTGCCTTCTTGCACAAACAGAAGCGGCTGGTGAAATAGACATAGGAAAAAGGACAGGAGGAGAGCATGAAGAGTTCTTGAAGACTCTAAAGAGATCCTGCTCCCAAGACAGATTCAACTTTACCTAAATTTTTTTTGGTAAAATGTTTGGCCAGGCAGTACTTCATCTTTGTGCAAATTCCCCACATATCCCCTTAAGAAATCTATTTCAGCATTCACCTAAGTTCACCTTTTCTAGTTTCGGCACAAGCTTTCTGGCTGGAATTTAAGGCCATTAATTCTTGTGTCATGTTTCCCAAGAGCATGCAACACATGCAACACTAGTCCCTCACAACACCAGCCAAAACTGCAACAATTGAGCTGAAAGCAGTTGCTGCTGCTGTCTGTGGATGGTCTGCACATTACTTCCCCTCCCTCATCCTAGCCCTTGCCTGCCTGTCTCATCTTTGAATGAGATGACAAGTTTAAGCTGAGGCAGTCATTAATTACACTGTTTTTTCTGAACCTAGCACAACACAGGAGCTAAAATAAGCAAGGCTTTTCAGCACCACTACAGCATAAATGATGCATAGCCCCTTACGGAGCTGTCTCCTGCCCTAAGGTTCCTCCTCATTGTCTCTCCATGCATAGACCCTGAAACAGGGTTATGAGACCTCAGGATGGGTTTAGGCATAAGTACTTGGACACTGGACCATATGGTTGATGATCTTTTTAAAGTAGTCCTGGGCCAGCCTGATACTCAGCTCCTCAGAATTGTTCCACATCACTAGACAGGCAAAAAAAAGACAATCTACTTCTTTTAGAAAGGAATATATTTTCTTTAATAAGCTAGAGTAGATTCTGCTCTTCCTAATCACTCTGTTAATAGGAGCTACAGATCTTTTTCCTTTCTGCCTGGCAATGCCTACCAGAGCTTTTGATACTCCACAGACAGTTAAACTGTCTGCCACAGAACAGGGTGTTTCCAGTTACGGAAGACTGCTTTGCTGAATCTCCCCTTCTCTCCATATGCTCACATGCAGCCAGCCAACCCACAGTCACCTGAAATCCTTCCTTGCAAGACAGCTTCTGAAGAGATGGGCTTACAAAAGTCTTTCTAACAGAGCATACAACAGGCAATAAGTTGGAGCTGTCAAGACAGTCTAGGTAATGAAATATTGTTCATTTAATGCCATAAGAACATGTGGGGACAAAAATTCAACCACCTATGTCACCTTGGCTGTAGCTGGGGAACATAGGACTGTGGCAGTGGAACAGCAGAGACAAATGAGCAGAATCTGCTGCTGCTGCTGCTGCCTAGGTAGACAATGACATGATAGCATGTGACACAGCACTTAGGTTTGCTGAAGCAAGTACACTCCCTGCAGAAGTACTGTGTAAATGTGTGTGGTTAGCGATACATTTTTGCATACATCAGTGCCATGTGTTGGAGCCCAACAGGCAAACTTTCTGTGGTGAAGGCAAAGCTCTTCTGCTTTTGCTGTTTCTGAGCACAGCAAGACAGATGTGTTTAGAGCTACACCTTCTGCAGAAAATGTTTTTTTTTTAGCTGGAACAACTATTTTTTACAAGAACTGTAACAATGTTCACGTAGCAGCTGAAGGAATCATTTGATTCTCTGTAGGCAGCTAGGAGCCAGCTCGTGTTCGGTTTCCCAGCTGGACCTGTAACAGAGTGGCCGAATACCCCATTCTTCCCCTGCCAGAGGGCAAGGTCAGGTAGACATCCGCCCTGAGAGATGAGCTCCTATCCTCTCCCGTCCTCTCTCCCTCATCCTGAGCCCTGCGCCCATGCTGGCACACAGATACACAATGCATGGGGAGACATCAGCTTGCATATGAGGTGCCTCACAGGCTCCGGGGCAGCCTTGCCATCTGTTTCCGTGAGCAGCCACTCTGCTGATGGGCTGGGATTTCTGGAACGTGAATTCTAAACCGGTCTTTCTGGAATGTAAATTCTACACTGGTCTGTCCTGGTTTGCCCATGAAGACAACACACACAGCCAGGAACTTGGCTTCTGGTGAGTGTTTTCTTTTTCACTTTTGTTCTCACCTCACAGCAGCGAGTAGGATAACGAGCTAGCTTTGCTGTGCACAGAAGATCTCAATGTTAAATCCACAAGGTATCTGTTTCCTACATAAGAAATCTAACAAGTAGGCTGTCCTCTATACTTTCTGTCAAGCATATGGGATCCCACATTATGCATGCAGGCCTTCCATAACTGCATGTAAAGTGTATTTCTCACACATAAATACTCATGAAGGAAAGGCAGTTCATGCATCCTTATTCTGCAATTCAAATTCTGCCTCATTTGTATCAGTGGAAATCCACTGTGGTTTAGTCAAGTCAGTAACTACTCTATTACATCATGCTTGTATGCCCGTGCATACATCTCTACATTCTATATTTACTAACAAAAAAAAAAAAAAAAAAGGTCATACAATAATCACAAATAAAGCTGCTCTCACCAGTAGATGACAATTACCTAATCAGTTCCCCAACTACAGTGTGCTTGAGTAAGTCACATGGCTCAATAGAAGCCAGCATATTCTCTGCTTAGAAACATTTAAAAACATTTAAAAGGACTTCATTTGGAATTAAAAAGAGAATGGCAACGTATATTGTTTTAGAGCTGTTATCATATGGCAGTCCCACTGCTCAAGAGGAAGATTATTTTTCCACATTTATAGTGATATGGATTCATGTCTTCAAAAGTATAAGAATACATTTCCTAAAGTGTCAGATCTTCAAGGAAGATTTCATGAACCACTATTAAGTTTTGAAAAAAAAAAAAATCTCCTGCAGATTCTCAATACATGTGAAGATCCCACACTAAACAACTTGCATTTTTGATTTGTGGGCATAGAAATAGACTAAGTGAAAACAAACTACAAAAATGAGATTCTACGTAGAAGGTGGCTTTTACACAGCAATCACTTAGGTAACATCAGAAAGCTTTTCTCACCAGCTCCAAGTGCACTAACCCTGTTTGATATCACTTCTGTATCAGTCCGAGTGTTTTACCTAGAGCTGCTCTCCTTGCCCCAGAGGGAGCTGCGACCCTCACCAAACCTGCAGGCCTAATGATAGCACTGTCATAAAGAGCCTGTAAGGTCACTTTCCTTTCCAAACCTGGAGCTGAAGGGACAAAGAGGGTACAGCATCCCAGCTCAGCCCATGAGAAAAAATAATATGACAGATTGCAAAAACAGCTTCCTAACCACGGGAGAAACAGTCAGAAAATGCTGTGTGATGCATGAAAGGGGAGAGGGAGGGAGTAACAAAAATAAACCCACAATAAAAGAGTGTTGTTTAAAGCAACACTCTTTTAGAGCACGTACACTTACCTAAATTACATCAAATGGTGGCACGGGGTCAGGTCGGAAGACATCAAGGAAAGGAAACGAAGAAGAAAAAAAAAAGAGGAAATAAGTTAGTTCAACAACATGATAATAGGATCTAAGAACATCTCAAACAAATCAGATCCAACCTTTAACTGAGTGAATGAAGTTTAACAAATGAATTCTACCCAAGTGCTGCGTTTTTTCTCTGTGTTGGTTTAGTAGCAGTATGGTGCATGCAGATAAGTTAATACAGAAAGGCAAGAAATAAACCCAAATCTACAGTGCAATAGAGATGGCACTAAACGCCATCGGCAAGGCTCACAGAAGCTGCCCACCTACGAATGTTTCTGCGCAAACTCAGCACGGGTGGCTTAGGCACACAAAGGTCTGACTGCCTTCAGAGCTCATTGACTTTGGCTAAGTAATCTCAAGAATTTGATTTGTATTGAGTCCACTAATTCTTAGCTAAGCCTGGAGCACGTTTCACAAGCAGATAAACATCAAGACAAAAAAATTGCTTTAGAAGGAAAGGAAAAAAAGACAGGAAAATGAGCAATCTTCAAAATATCTTAATATTGCACTGTTTGCTTTCTTATTTAGACTCCTGTTGAAATGGTATTTAATAGAATATAATCTTACTTTTTCATCCCATCTTAACTCTTAAAAGATCTGGTAGGGGAACAACTACTTCACTCATAGTAACTGACAGTAACCTGTGCTTCAATCACAAGCAAAGTCAGATGGAAAAGAGATGTGCACTATTTATCTCAACTACACACATTTTCACTTCAGTCCAATCTACCTTTCTGCTTTCTTACCCTAAATCAGGGATGGACATTTCCAACAACTAGATGACCATTGCTCCCCAATGTCTTTTCTCCCATATTCTTTCATTTTCATATTTTTATTTCTGCCAAAGCATACTATGATTTGATCTTGAGTCTTTTATTTAAAAAAAAAAGTCCTTGTAATCTCTCTGTTAGCTCAAACAAATGAGATCATCCTTGTTAAAAATGGGCACCAACTCCCCTCACATTCATTCAGACCTTCAATGAAGAGAGGAGGATCAACTGTTCTCCATCCTGCCAATTCTCTCAGTACAGGCAGCTGATGAAGAGACTGGGAGACAAATTACAAATACACAACAGCAAGTAAATCCCTTCTGCTGTGGGTAATATAGAAATGTAGGCACCTATAGAAAGCACTGCAAAGGAAAGCCACACTAGTGGTAAACTGGACAAATTTAAAGAAAAAAAAATCCATTCAGAAAGACTACACAGAGCAGACACTGCCTCTAGTTCAGAAAATCTTGAGCTGAAATAACTGAAGACTAGGAGAGTTTGCTCAGGAGAAGTAGCATACACCCTTCTGTGACCTGTAAAGACCACTTTATTACCAGCACTGGAGACATTGTGTTAAGGTGGGCTTTAAATCTGACTCAGCATAGCTAATTCCAGTATTCAAAAATTCAAGCCTGGCTGTTTTCCAGGAAGACTCACTATGGCTAGAAACCAGGGCAGGTGCTCTTAATGACAAAAAATACTGAGGAAAATGTAAACCAAAAATTAAACAAAGTAAAATCAAGGAGGAAAGAAGAACAGCTCTCCTTACTCCACTAAATAATGAGAATGTTAAAAATCCAAGGAAACAATGAACACATTTGGCTTAATAATTAATGTTTGAATTTTGAACCAGAGACAATCCACAAGCCAAAGGACAAATCTTTTATGTAACCATAAACAGAAGATGTGAGCCATGGATCAGGAGAAGGCTCACATTGCCTGAGTGACAGCAGCAGCAACTAGATTGGAGGTCCATCTCACAGACCCCAAGCATTCCCAGGAAGAAGCTATAGGGGGCTCTGGGCAACCTGATCTAGTTGAGGATGCAGGGCGAGGGTTGGACTAGATCATAGAATCATAGAATGGTCTAGGTTGGAAGAGACCTCAAAGATCATCCTCTTCCAACCCCCCGCCACAGGCAGGGACACCTCCCACTAGATCAGGACGCTCAAGGCCTCATCCAGCCTGGCCTTGAACACATCCAGGGAGGGAGCAGACACAACCTCCCTGGGCAACCTGTTCCAGTGCCTCACCACCCTCACTGTGAAGAATTTCCTTCTAACACCCCGTTCAAATCTCCCCTCTGCCAATTTGAACCCATTCCCCCTTGTTCTGTCATTACAAGACCTTGTGAACAGCCCCTCCCCAGCCCTTCTGTAGGGCCCCCTCAGATACTGGAAGGCTGCTATAAGGTCTCCCCGAAGCCTTCTCTCCTCCAGGCTGAAAAGCCCCAACTCTCTCAGCCTGTCCTCATAGCAGAGGTGCTCCAGCCCTCTGATCATCTTCATGGCCCTCCTCTGGACTCTCTCCAACAGTTCCATGTCCTTCTTGTGCTGGGGGCTCCAGAACTGCACACAGTAATGACATTTGGATGACATTTGGAGATGACTTCCAGCCTGGACTGTTCCATGATTCTATGAAGAGCACCTGCTTCCTCCTCTGCCTTTTGTGTAATTTGGGCTATGTCCTCTAGGGAGAGAAGTTTAATACTAACCAAACAAATTATGACTCTCTCCTCTCCAGTTTGAAGGGCTTCTGCCTCTGACTACCAGCCCACATAATATTGTGTCACTCTGTGTTGGCAAACCCACTATTTTTCCTTGTGTTTTGTTTTATTTTTGTTGTTGTTTTATTGTTTTTTCTCCCTTAATTTCCAAATGAACGTGAGCAACTCTTCAGGGCAAGCTAGAGCTAGGTAAAGTGCAGATGCTACTTCAATACCATTTGGTGTTTATCAGAAGTAACATTTTAGTCCCTGTATAGTTCTGCTGACATAAGTTGGTACTGACTCGCAGTTCCAGACCTGCTGCCTCATTAAGAAGGATAAATGTACCTTTATCTTTACAAGTGAGGACTGCTGCAGGGTTAGAGCTGCAGAGATATAAAGAAGAAAGATCACTGCTGGCTACTTTCTGCAGCGTGTTAGAGAAACCTACATACAATCCCAGAGCCAGACAGTAATAATCATTAAGATTAGAGGTATGTGGCACTGCCAAGGAAATTATGCAAGCTCTCCAAAGCCGACAGATGCAGCAAGAGGAATAAGGAAACAAAAAGGGTACAAAGCTACTGATAAGTGGAAAAGAACAAAATTAAACATCTACAATGAACTTTTTTTCCAATGTAACACAAAACTAACACAATACAAAACCCCATTTAAAACAGCCCTTTCACATTTTAAAAATCCTAATTCTCACTGCTTGAGGAGCAACAAGTCCTCACACCCAGATCAGATAATCAGCCAACTATACTGTAAAGGGGTAAAATACAGATAGCATTTTCCATGGCAAGAAATTTCCTTCGGAACAAAAATAAAGTGCAACCTTTACTTCATACCTGAGCCTAGGCTGGGTGTGGTAAGACAGCAGAGTTCCTTGTTTCAGCTTTGAAGCAGGGTTTTAGTTCAGAGTCTTGGGCATGGAGTGACAGAGGAATACAGCTCAAATAATTACATAGCTCTGACTCAAAATATGTCACAACTTGGCATTTTTGCAGTGTCTTCTCAATCTCAAAAGACTTGTAGAGCAGTATTACCTCCCTCCCATGCACAGGGATGAATAAAGCAGAATCTGATACTATCTGGGCAAGACCTCACATGGCATCAGATGCAGATGCATCACCGGTGCAAGGCCAGCTGGCAGAGGGACCTGCTGAGACTTTTTCCCAGCAGCCCTTGTGCAGACTGAAAAGAATATGAAAACCAGTTCCACTAAAAAAGAAAAAAATTCAAAAGCCTTGATGACTTCCCTTGCTTGTAGAATAAGCTAACATTTCACTGAAAGAAAACTATATGGCAAATGCTATTAATTTGTTCAGATTACTCATAAAAAGGTTTTTGTGGATTCAAACTACACTGATTCTATTTAATTGTCACTAAATGTTTTCCTTTTTCTGTTGCTGTATGAACTGAGCTGATTTTATATTGGACACTGATAAAATTAGTTTTCTCCACTATACACATTTAAAAAGCATTCAGTATTCCTCTGTGGGAGTTACCATACTTAGGAAACTGAAAAACAGCAATCTGATGTCTGAAAAACTGATAGATTTTCAGGCAATAAAAAGGATTTTAAAACGGTATTTATTTTAAGTGTAATACTGGAACATTTACTAAAAACTAAAATATTTTTCAGAACAGAGAAAAAAAATATCTATTGATCCATGATGATTCTGATTAAATGGCCATTCCATTTGGTCTCTCAAACCAACAGGCTGTTTCGGGGGACCAGAATTTTCTTTTCCAAAGCAAGCATGGACAAAAATCTCCTCCTACTGAAATTATTCCTTCTGACTTTAGTGATAACAGAATTAGATCAATATCCTGCATTCTTTAGAATCCCACCTTTCAGCTTATTCTTTAGGGGCAAAACAGAGCATGTCTGAAAGTGTTACTTCATTGTTCTTTACCATCAGGGTGGCGGATCACTGGAACAGGTTGCCCAAGGACATGGTTGAGGCCGCACCCCGGGAGATATTCAAGGTGAGGTTCGACAAGGCTCTGGGTAACTTGATCTAGAGTGAGGACGCCCCTGCTTACTGCTGAGGGTGTTGGACTAGATGACCTTTGGAGATCTCTTCCAACTCAGACCATTCCATAATTCTGTGAATCTATGATCAGACATGAGACATGTTTACAAAGTCAAAAATATTTGGTACTATTTTTATTAACTCCTTTTGTAAAGTGGTTTGTTATTGCTGTTCAGTTTTAGTGGTTTNTTTTTGGTGGTAATGTTTTTTTCCCCCTTTCAGAGGCATATTTTGATTAAAATAGTTTTATTATGAAAAAGATTTGCTTTGAATGAAAAGTGGTACAGAGAGGCAAATGCAGCTCTGTCTAGTGGCAAGAGTTCTGGACCATAAAACACAAGGGTCCCCAGACCCCTGTCTTGTACAGCTGCAGCTGCATTACTTCTTCTTCCTGTGTCTGTTTTCCTCCCATCTTTGACTGCAGGAGCTGGCAGGAACTGCCTATTACCATGACCTTAGATGGTGCTCAGCAGAAAAAAAAATCCACCCACATTTATGCCACTTTGTTCCATCAGATTACAATGATCTTGCAGATTTCACTCAGCATTTCTTCTCATAATCTCTCTGACTACAGCAGCAGACTTGCTCTGGCACAGCCAAAGTGATCACGCACTTTAATAGCAGAAGTGCTGCCTCACTTCAGAGAATTTGTCACCATCCATGAAATCATAATCTTACTTCAAGGGCAAGTAAACTGTCCTGTAAATGCTTTTCTCTGGTTTCAAAATACTGTTGAACAGCTAAAGCCAAACTCTCAGCAAAGATTCAGAAGATGACCACTCCGCTGCTGTCTGCTCACACCACCTCACTGCCTGCCATCATCAGTTTAAGAGATCAGCATGTTCAGCACTCAGCACCAGTCATTCTCTTTCAGTTGTCTGTCCAAGCATTGGTGCCAGACTTGCCAATGAACAACAGAAATAAAACCCACCATGGGACAGCAGCCATGTGGGGAAAAACCCAAGCAACCAGCTAAAGAGATGATAACCAAGTCCACTTGCAGCTTGCTCCACCATGGTACTAACGGCTTAAAAATTACTCGGAGTACACATGCACAATTGTCAGGACGAAGAAGTCAGTGCTGAGAATGTGACTCCCCCACTCATGGTTTAGCCCAGAGTTACTCACAGCTCTTACTTGCCTTCTGGTTGCAAAGCAGCTTGAACATCTGCCTGGTTTCTCCCACAGCACCATAAACAGCATTAAAATAAAACTTCTTTTCTCTTTGTCATCTCAAAAAAGAAAGAAAAGTCTTAGCTAACAGAGGGGTGTCTGCTCCTGAGAACTATTTTCTCTGTGGATTCTGTGGTTAGGAAAACCTTTCTAGAGTTCTTCAAAAGGTCTGCCTGAGTTTTTCCTCCCCTCTGTTCAGTCTTCACTCTGCAAAGACTTTTGGTGATAAAACCTATATTCGGATACAGACAGTCACATAGATGAAGTAGCATAAAATGTTCAGAAGTCAACAAACATGAAAATCTACACAGGCTGTAAATTCCCAAGCCATAATGCTTGCATCCAGCTCTAAAACTGAGAAGGGATGAGTCTTAACATGGTCAGTACAGAACTTTCAAGTCCACTTAGGTTTCACTCTCATTCTTGTTTAGAGGTGGGAAAAATACAACATAGTTGCAAATCTTCTGACATCAGAGTAAGAATCCTTAATTTTATCATTCACATTCAAAAAGCAAGTATAAACATTCCTCCTTCTCCTTTTCTTCCCATTGCTTCCCTCAAACTGCTTCAGCTGTGACATATGGGAGGCCTCTGTCCAGCATACGCTGTCATGGTAAGAACACCTTCATGGGACTGCTGTGACAATATTATCCTGTTCACTCGATCACGCAGCAGAGAAGGGTCTGGTGGCCACTTATTATATCCCAAGTTGCAACATGACAAAGCAGCTCACTCCTTTTTGTGTATAAAACAATGTCACATCTCTACTGTTATGAGCATGGTTGCTTCACTTGAGTGCTTTTTATGTCAGAAAGAAAATGAAGGGAGTTAAAGTCCAAAATCTTCTTGGGAGTCACTCTACTTGCAGGCAGCACAGTTCCACCGCTGGTGGAACCAGGAGGAAACAGAAGCATTGGGAAGCAGCAATGCTCATGACACACTAAAGGAAGCCAGGAAGACAGCTCAAAGTCACTATCTATGGTCAGCTGTAGCTGGCTGTTGTATGTATCATCCCTGCTAAGGGAGGAGGACAGCAAGTGGGCACAGAAGCACTGAGGTGAAAAGGTGCAGGGCCTGTGTAGGTTATGGCTGAGATTAGAGTTTACTTTTTCCACAGTATCTACTACACGGCTATGTTTTGAATTTGTTCTGAGAACAGTGTTGATAATACAAGGATGTTTTAATTATTGCTAAGCAGTGCTCAAGGAGTCAAGGCCTCTTCTCACACCACCAGTGAGTAAGCTGAAGGTACACAAGAAGTTGGGAGAGGAACCATTACATATGATGGAGCCCTGCTTTCCTGGGGAAGGCTGAAAACCTGCTTGTCAATGGGAAGTGGAGAATGGATCCTTTGTTTTGCTTTGCTTGCATGTGCAGCTTTTGCTTTACCTGTTAAGTTGCTATTATCTCAACCACAAGTTTTCTCACTCTTAATCTCCCAATTCTCTCTCCCATCTCACTGGGGAGGGGACAATGAGTGAGTAGCTCTGAGTATTTTAGCTGCTGACTGGGGTTAAACCATGGCAAGGCCCTATAGGATAAGTCAGGGCTTAAGTGAAATGGGAAACATACAAACATGCAGCCCTTCATGAATAATCTGTGAGGACATCAATGCCTGCAGCAGTGCAAAGGCAAGAAAACAATCACATAATGAAACCAATACATGGACACCTGGGAACAAGGAAAAAAAAAAATTTCTTTCGTGTGTATACAAAATAGTTTAAGCAGCCTTCAGACTTTCTGTGCATAACCTCCTGAGTGGCAAGAGCACAGTTATGCAAGATACAGGCAATTTTCAGATTCCAAACAGTAGTTTTATACCAAAGTGATTTATAGGCCAGCTACTGTCAGAGTGAAAATGCTGCTCATGAAAATATTGTTCTGTGCACCAGCAACAAAAGGAATAAAACAATCTTGCAATAATTTCCCTAGGGCTGGAAAGCCCCCCCCGCCTAACAGCTCTCTGTATCGTGGTAAACTCATTTTGAACACTCCAGATTGACAGAGTGAAGCATAAGATGCCTCCAATTAAACTCCATAGAAACTTAAGGGACATTAATCTTGTCCCTCAGCCAACTGGGAGAAATAGGTCATTTAGAGGCCCACATCTGTATCTCTTCCTAGTTAAAGAGAATATCATGATCCCACTTATTTCGGTAAGATTTTATCAGAAGACAGAAGTGGCTGTGGATGCCCATCTTTGCCTGTTGAAGAACATCATTTTAGCACCTCCTAAAACTGAGGAAATCATCTCCACCAAGACACCTAAAACATCTCAAACTCAGCTGCTCAGTACAGGTGCCTGCCAAGCGTCTGTAAAAGGTAGCGATCTTTACGGTATTGTGTAAACAAGGAGACATCAATTTCTCTGAACATCGATGTGAGTCAGTAGACAGATTTTCAGCACAGCTCAAAGAAACAATAAAATGACAGCTGCTGCCTTTGTTGTGAAAAGGCACTCCAAGAGAATGGTTTCGCATTCTTTTCAGGTGTGTTAGAGGTGTTCACAGACACCCATTCCCTTCTGAGAAATCCATCCCTTTGCATAAGTGCACTTTCCCCTATATAAACATATAAGGAGTTAGACTTGGTGGTGCAGTTACCTGCAAGACCAGACTGTAGGCAAAGACAGATAGCAAAGAATAAATTTCCATAAACCTACTCTTAAGGTTTTGTTTGTTTTGCAAATCAGAGTCCACATTTATTAGGTTTGGAAAAGTACACGTTTGTGGTATAGGAGTACCAGTAGCAAAAGAAACTTCAAAACACATACAATCCTTTGACAGCTGAAATAAGCAGAGATGTATCTCATCCTCTAGGTTTTAATTTACTGGACATTAAGGTAGGAAGCTCCCATGTTTTAATCTTGCTTCCCAGCCCTTCAGGTTGCTGGCTGAGAGCAGCCCCAGACCACAGTCAGAGGAGAGCAACATTTTTCCAGAGCCCAGGTGGTTGCAGGCATTTTTTCACACCCTCTCCATATGCTACTATGGGATGCAACCTGGCAATGCAGAGCTCTGAATCCCAGCACAGAGCAGAATCATCTGAAACTGGAGGCTGTACGATAAACTTCTGCTCAGATGTGGCCATTCATTCCAGGGAACCTTTATTAAATTTTTATCTTTCAAGGAAGAACTTGAGACTGACACAAGAGAGTTAAGCCACGGATGTAAAAACTAAATACAGGAAAACGATTTTCAGCTCATGGCTGCAGTGCAGGAGGGCAAGGACACGGCCATGCTGGCTCCGCGATCTGCTCCAGCAGCAGAACTGAGGGGAGACTGCTTCACTTTTCCTGTGAGGATTTCACAAGCCCCAAAACATGCCACAGCTTTCCTTCCCTGCTTTCTCTTCTGATCAGCCTGAAAGGTAGACATTTAATATCCAGCCTCATTACTTGTTCTAATGAAATGTCAGCAGCGAATGCACAGGTGTTTAACTGCTGCTGGAACGCCTGCAGATGCCAATGATCCCTCAGGCAAGGAAATCATCACAGTCAACAGCCTTAAAAAGGTCATGAAGGCAGTGCAAGGTCATAGGAGACCTCTGACCTTCATTTGCTGCACTCAAGGAGCTCCATTTCTCCCTCCCTTTGCCTTCCCAAGCCCCAAAAGCACTCCCTGCTCTCCCCTGGCCCTCTTCAGCAATAGTGTCTCCAGAGTCCTTCTACCTTATTCAAAACAAGTGCAAATGTGTGACCTAAGGCAGCCCTGACTGGGACTCAACAAAGGCAACTTACAAGCAGCTAGACGGCTTCTGAATGGCGACACAGCTCAGCTCCCTCCCTCCTCTCGCTGCATTCCCGAGAGAGGTTGGAATTAATCTGCATTACAAGCCTCGAGCTCACTGAAAGCATCCTTCTTCCCAGCACACAGCAGTGGCTGATTTATGGCTGCACTTGCCCTGGACTGGGAGCCATGGTGCTCGCTGTAGGCAATGGAAGGGTACAGACACTAGCTGACAGGAATCCAAGGGGAAAAGGATGTACAAAAAAATAGGAATAGAAAGAGGGCAAAGAAAGAGAAGATCAATAGACTAAATTTATCAGGTTCTTTCCACCTCCACCTCAAAAATCAGAAATCTTAAGTGCACCAAACCTTCTGCTTGGCTTGCCCTTCCTGAAAGTGGCAAAGAGGGCAGGGAAAGGACCAAATTTCTATACAGAATTTTTTTCCCCCATTGCTGTAAGCCCACACAATAAAAAAAGCCTGTAGATATTTGAACAGCTAGAGGCTGCCATTGCAACTGTGTGACAGTTAGAAAGCAGGACTGAAAGAAAGGAAAAATACAAAGCAACATCTTCAATAAAGCACACAGAGTTGCTGGGTTTTTTTTCCAGTTCTGGCAGTAGTCGCAAGCATACAACTATTTGGCAAGTCCCATCCTGCTCCCTGCAAAATCACACCACCTTTTGGCACAATTGGCAGCCTGTGATCAGAGCCTGATCAGGAAGAATACAGCAGGTCACAGAAAGAGCTTGTTAACTTGCATTTACGTGCCTTGGCTCATTCCCCCTGTAAAACCACCTTAAAAGGTAACCACTAGCTGAGTTTTGTTGACTACTTCAACAGTAACTACACTATCTTGGACTCAGAGAAAATACTATAGTTAAAGCTATGAATTCCTACTTCTGCATTTATGCCTGTCTAGAAAATTCTCCAGTCATCTTGAGGGCTTCTCTCTTTAGTGTTGCCTAAAAAGTGATACGAGGAATTGCAGAGGTTTATGAAATCAAGCGTCTTCTCAAGCAGAAAAAACCCAGTACCTGTGAAGTCACAAGACTCAAGATTAGGCACAAAAATCATGCGCTCATTTTGAAATAAATACACTGTAAAGATTGAAGAAGAAAATAATTAATAAAAATATTGTGATTTGAGGCATTTTAAAGCAACTATGTTAACGAAAAGCCTTTCTGGTCACGTGGGCTTAGAGGTCTTTTGTTCAAGCTTTTGCTTGGAAGTGGTTTTACTTCATTCACGACATACTGTAAAGTAACCTGCTCCTCTACGAATCAAAACATACCCTCTCTTTTGGTCTGCCTCATTAAGTATCGCCTTTGGACTTTTCTTTGTCCTCTTCTCCTACCAAAGAGTCACATGTCAAATGTTTTAAGACGTTTAAGAACACGAAATCCTTACCAACACTTCCTACTTCTCCTTTCCCGTGGCGGTGTTGGGGCCTAGGTTCCCTGGAGAAGGCCACAGAGGCACAGCCCTTCAAAGAGAGAGACAAAAGAGTCCCAAGGGACAGACCTGGGCATCTGAGGATATTGTAACATTGCCATTCTATCTTTTCTGGTAACATGGCTTATAAAGTAGTGCATAGTTGACATCTCAGTCTTCTTCTCCCTGCTCCTCGCCTTCGGAGCAGAGCAGCAGCCCTGCTCATGGTTTGTGGGGCAGGCTGCTTCTAGCCGGCAGGGGACTGTGAGATGAGCATCACCAGGCCTGCTGAGGCCTTGTAGGCCTGAGGTGAGGAGGGCACTTCTGGCCTGCTCTCACTGAGGTTAGATGGGGTGGAGGATTCTAGGAGGTTTTGGTCTGATAGACCTGACCTAGCTTGTGAATGTGTTGATTCTGCCTTCTGTACACATGTACTTGTAAACACAATCTCCCTTTAAACTTCCAAGCAGTGTGCAGCATTTTCATTTTCACTCCCCAAAAGGAGTAAACCATTTCTGTCTTCCAGTTCTGGTAGCTCATGGCCCTAAACTGGAACCCTTCCCGGAACAGTATAATATGCAGTGCTGCTGCTGGAGCAGCACCTTCCCAGGATCTAAGTGAAAAACATCCCAATTTCTTGGAAACAAGGGGTGAATGATGAAGAATTGCTTGAGATTGCTCTGCAGAATGCTTCTGCTCATCTCTTCCCAAAACAGACCATAACCTTCGGCATAAAGAGAGTCTCCTGGGCCTGGAACAGCCAGGGAGCAGGATCTCAATAAAACATCTTTGGTTTATATTTCTTATTGTGCAGGCATAAGGAAATTGAAGGAACTCTGGCCCAGCTGGCACACCTGAGCTGACCAGGACTAAGCCCTGTGTGGGTGCCTCTCCTTTCTACTCTGCTCAGCATGCACAGCAGGGCTGTGGCTGCAAGGGTGCAGGTATAGTTGTGGTGGAAAGTGAGATTTATAGAAGCAAATCCATGAAAACTCACATGCATGCTCAAGTGTTTCCAGGAATAGAAACCTATTTGGGCAACTGCTCAAAGAACAACTAAGGCTTATATTAAACCCACCCCTGTAGTGCCAGAGTTTTCAATCACATTCCCCCTATGACAGCTTAATTAACAGTTTAGTTACTCAGACTACGTTATCACATTCTCCTCACAAAAACTGTATCAGTACCGAGCTATGTACAGAGCTGCTGGACAAAGGATTTCCCAAGTAAATGGGACTGCCAGAACAGTTTTAAAGCTCTTGCCTCCTCCCCCATTAATCCTCTCTACAACTCCTTTTCCACTTTAAATTTCACCATCTTAGTCATTCATCAGCAGACAGAAAGTGACTCAGTAAATGAGTCTCAGCTCAAAACACTGAGGTTCCACATGTGAGCGAATTCCATACCATTCCTGAATTCCCTTCGAGTTTATCAGAGGTCAGGGGCAGCACCAAGCAAAGCAGGGAAGAAAAAGGTTTAACCCTGCATTCCCAGCTAAGAATACTCTACCCCTTCCTCCTTCCAGCCCCCAGCACTCACCCTGAAAAATATCTGTCTTTCAGAGGCGGAGAGAGTAAGTAGGAAGTTGAGCTGAACAGTGATGAGAGCTGTAAATTGTGCTCTGTAAAAATCCAGTCTGGCCCCTCCTACTTCTCTGAGAAACAGGAATATGAGGTGACAAAACACAGTGAGTGTAAATATTGGGCAGCCAAGTTCAGAATCTATACTGCATGGTTAAGTCAACCCATATGCAAGCAAAGCAATATAAAACACGTTAAGTGGACATGAGAGGAATGTTTATACCTCTTTAGTGAACTATGGTTTGTTTTGGTTTTTTTTTTAACTCTTGGAATGAAACTGCATAATAAATGATCCATTAGATTTGTTTGCTTTTATTTCAGATTTGTATGTAGTCCAACATGCATTCACCAAATTGTGTTAGGAAATGGTAAATTAATTTCTAGATCAGAGAGCAGCAGGTGGTTGTGCTGAGGTGTGCATGCTTCTGAGATACACAAAGTTTACTTTTATGATTTGAGGTTTCAAACTAAGGGAAAAAACAGGAAGT
Organism: Psilopogon haemacephalus; assembly: GCA_013396835.1. NCBI lineage: Eukaryota > Metazoa > Chordata > Aves > Piciformes > Megalaimidae > Psilopogon > Psilopogon haemacephalus. The sequence continues at coordinate 306,635 of VWZI01000951.1, read as the reverse complement.
GGTTACCTACAGCTAGCTGAAGCCTGGCGGATGAGCAGCGACAAACTGCACAGTGAAAAGTTTGAGTTTCTAAATGTAAACATTCTCTCCTTGGACCAAATCATCCATTCTGTAGCCATACAAAAGACATTGCAGTGAAGATTATGTGGAGCACTTAGACTTGTGAGCATTTAGCATTTAGAGGTCTAATTATAATTTATTTGTTGCCATCACTGTTTACAGCATTATCATATCTTGACATGATTTAAACAGCCAGCCTAGGCGAAGGGAGAAATGCAGATTTAAATTGTGTCTTTGACTGCCACTAGCATCACTTTAAGTCTCTGCATTTGCAGGGCTTGGTCCACAACTCACCATGCATAAAGTACTTAGCAAGATCCCACTGCCACATATAACTCCTCACCAACCTAATAAATCAATTCCTCAAAAATTCAGCATGTAAATCACTGCTCTACAGTAAAGATCTTAAAATACTTCAACATCTGATCCAGCCTGGTGAGTGCTGGTGAGCCCAGGAGAGATAAAGTGCTAAAGGACTCTTGGGCAACTGCTGGTTTTATCCAATTAAGATGCTGCTCTCCAGCCTGAGGCACCACAAGAACTTTAACAGAGGTCTCTCCTTCCTTTCTGTGGATACTATGAAATCACATTTGCTAAAGACAAAGCTCAAATTAGCCTTCCAAAAATGTTTCTCAGGTATATCTTGTCTCTTTGTCAGGTACCAGGCTCCACCACTTCCCAAGGATAACTTTTCCCAACATTTGAAGTGTCCACAGAAAGGCTAAATCTTGCTCTTTCACAAAATGTTTGCATGGTGCCTCAAATCCCAGATGGACATTAGCTGGCAGTACATAATTTAATTCTGCATAGTAATTTATAACTTTGATATATAAAACCACATTTCTCAGAAACCTACAACAAATCTTAGAAAATGCAAGGGTTCTTTTGCCTTCTTTTATTGTTCAAATGTAGAGGGGGAATTGTAGGGGAAGCAAACCCTTCATCATCATTATCCCCCTCCTAGCATGTATGAAGGTATCTGTGTTAGTGTTTCCCTCTTAACACAATACTGAGTACATTTCAGAAAGGACAAAAAATTCCCTGCACAGACTTAGCCTTTACTTTTCATTCCAGTACCTCCATCACTATTTCTCCAGCTAATGGCTTCTACTGAACAGATCCAGATATCAGATCATGTTGTCATTTTGAAAGTTGGCTCACATATTAAGGAACAGAGATGAGGCTCAAAGTTACTGCGTTTTGGCACAGGAACTGTGGTAGGACCTGAAATAATGTCTAGGAGCAAAAGCTTATGTATCAGTGAAAAGAAAGTATAAAAGTATTTTTAACCCCATCTCTGTGCCCTGTTTCATTTCTCCTGTAGAAAAAATTAGACCTTATTGATAGCAATTATTCTGCAGCGGCAACTGGCACAGCTCTTCAAACCTAAGGAAAAAAACAGATGTGGCAATCCTGAATAAATAGGAAATAAAGGAGATAATTTCCTAAAGATGACAATTACATCTATACTAGCCAGCAGATGCTGCTCTGGCAATAGGAAGGGAAGTTAAGAGTTACAAAAGCTACGTGAAAACAACTGAAACACATGAAGACAAAGAAACATCACGTGGATGTGTAAAAATTAATAATTTAAATTACAACTGTTACCTGGGGAAAAAAACCCACAAATATTTCCCCCCTATTATTATTGATGTTGCATGTCACAGTCACATTCTGTGCTATATCATTACATCTTCACTGACTAATTACACAAATAACATCCTATTGACAACAAGATGTCTTCAAATCATTATTATCTGCTCTTCTCACATTCTCTGATATTTGACATTAAAATTGTTCCAAGGACATTAGAAATGTCAGAAGCTTGTGTACAAAGCTGCCCGAGTAGACAGGGAAAGAAGAAAAAAAAGATGCTATTTTTTTTTTTTTTTTCAAGAACTAACTGAAGAATCACTTAGTGTTTGCCTCATCCCCTTACTTTTATAACCTCTCCTATTTCTCAACCACTTCCAGTCCAGCAGGGACCCATAAGGGACTTTCTATTCTTACAATATTTATGGACTTGGAGACCTTGGGGCCTTGAAAAGAAGGAAGATTCATGCATAATACAAGGACAGGAGTTGCTATATGAAAGGACGAATTTACCACACAGGCAAACTGAACAGAAAACCCATTAAAAATAAAAAGATGGCTCACAAGTTGTTTGTTCCTTGCCCAGTATTTACATTAGAACAGGTAACCAGCATGGACTGGGACAGTGTCATGACAGTTCCTATTACAATGTATTAGCTGACAAATGATCAAACTCAGTACATTATCTTTTTTCACTAGCAGTTGATTGAAAAGTTCTATCCTTTCTTAATTACAAGCAGATTATGAGAAGCTAAAAAATAATCAGAAATAATTTATGCAATGGAAGAACCCTCAACTCTTCAATATTATGTACTAAGAAAAAAGATAATAAGGTCAATCAGCAGGCATTATTCACCACTTCCAAGTAATTAACAATACAGGACCTGATCCACTGTTTGCCAAAAACCAAGAGAAATGTCCTAATACCAGCCCTTTATCTTTCTGAGCTTTTGGTGGCATTTGTTCATTCCTGGCGTCTTTATCACAGCATTCAAACAGCCTCTGACATAATTCCAGTCTTCCAATGAACATGTATACCAAGCAACATATTACTTTAACCTCAGGAAGTAAGAAAATGATAAATTTCAAACAGAACAGGGAGTTTTTGGATGACAGAAGTGTGTATTACAGACCAACTATAAAGGCAGCCTACAAAAAAATAACACATGTGAAGGCACAACTCCTTTTAACAGTCACATGCAGAGGAACAGGGAAGGAAAACTTTTTTCTCTGCAAAAGAAGAGACAAACTCCTTCGGATCCCCAGCCTTTTTCATGTATTGTTTGTGAAGGTCCAAGAGGAAGAGATTAAAGATTTACAACCACAAAGACCCCTGCATGATCACAAAGTGTGTGAGACTCTTTGCTACAGGAATGTAACCTGATGTCCTCCAATACTGTGCTTGAAAGCAACTGTTAACAGTATCACACATCTTTTCCAGTCTCTTCAACTTGTCCATCAGCATTCAAAGGGAGAGGCTTCTAGAAAACCTGTGTAAAGAAGCAGCTGTGGTATCTCACCTTTTCCAACTTGAACTACTGCCATTTCCTTCAGCAGCTGCTAACGGACATAAGGATTTGATTTAAGCTATATGCAAGCTTCTTCGTAGCATGTAACCTCACTGTTCAATGTCTTTCACAGACCACTCAGAAGTAGGCCATGCTGTACAACAAAAGCTGGCAAAGTAAAGGCTTTGAGCAACCTGATATAGTGGAAGGTGTCCCTAACCACGGCAGGGGGGTTTCAAACTAGACAGTCTTTAAGCTCCCTTCCAACTCAACCCATTCTATGAAGGGCTGGAACAGGATTTGGAACAGCAGTTGTGATTATGTTCTCTAAGGAGATTCACCACTGCAGAAGCAATGGGAAGCTACAGAGTCTCCAGTCATGGTTCCTTCTTTCAGAGGTCGCCAAACCCTAGGTTCTATGAAAGCTACAGAATGAGCAGAAGGGTTGTCCTCCCATGCCTTGTGCAACAGCAGACATAACAGCTTTGTATTGAATTCACCATCGCTCTACTAGAGGGCATGGAAGTACAAAGAGAGTTAATAAAAACACTCTGTCACCAGGACTGAGAAGGGTGAGCAGACAGGGTGGGATTTTTCTGCTTTGTTCCTGCTTTTTTTCCCCTGACTCTGAAGAAGCACTAAGAACATGAAGGCAACATCATCATTTCAACTTTCTCTGAGAAATAAAATGAGAGTATGCCCTTCAATTCTCTTTGAAAAGCATCTAAGTTCAACAAACTCTTTTATCAGGATTAGAGGTGAGGCTGAAAGCAAATGGTCTCTCTTAGCTGATAAAAAAAAAAAATGCATTCCATTTCTCAACCTCCCCACCCTCTGGGCTGAGTTTCATGCATATTTGACATGTTTTCCATCTAGACAGCAACACAGCATTTCTATCCACTTTCCTTTTTTCTTTCAAGTGACTCAAGTGTACAGTGTTTCTTTCTGAGAGACAGTTTATTTTTTAATTCTATCTGAGTACTCCAGGATTTTTATCTTGGCTGTGCCTTTTTTTTAAATATTATGAACAAAAGTTGTTTGTGGTAAACTAAAAAGTGCTTACAAGGTTGTTATTTACTATTAATGATCTTTGTTACTATTACAGTAGGACTCAGAGGTTTTCAAGTAACATCAGTCATTCTACCATACTAGGACAGCAGCAAGGCTGTTCCTGGCCTGAGGAACATACAATAATTATTTAAAAAGAAAAAAAAAAAAAAAAAAAAAGAAAGCAAAACGGGAGGAGAAAAAAAAAAAAAAAGGAAGCAAACAGTGAGAGATAAAATACAAATTAGTAAGAAAAACATAGGAAGAGGGTGAAGCTTAGCCAGTGCCATAAGACAAGTCAGGAGCAGAGAGTTGAAATTATGATGTAATGCGCAACTCCGCAAACTTATGCTACAAGTTCAAATAACCTTGAAGTCCTAGAGACAACCTTGGAGATACAGAAGAAAGTCCCTCTGAACTACTTTATAATGCAATAAATCACAGATCAACTACAGCAGATTTCTGCACCATTTAATAATTTATATGAATTTTGTTTTAAAAATGTTTATAAAAAACCAAGCAATTTAGACACAAAAAGAATTCCTTGATCTAAGGGAAGCGAATGCTGCTCAAGAGATGCTATCCTGCCACTCAGACAGTTTATTTGCTATAAACTCCATCACATTTCTATTTTCCTTTTATAAGTTAGCTTGTTTGGTTTGTGTGTGCAATGATTGCTTTTGGTCAGTAACGTAGTGCAAGGGTAGGTTACAACATGTGTGTAGAAATGACAGCAAACATTGATCTAACTGCAAAGAAAGCAGCTTCAAGCAGGTGTAAAGCAGGCAAAAAAAGAAAGCTTGTTAGGTCATTTCTACTGTGACATTTGTACTGAATATCATAGTCTCTTTTGCTAAGCCATATTAACTTAAACAGTTAAACAACTTCTAATTTCGACATAACAATGTCATCACTACCTCTTATATCTCCTCCAAATACATCTAAACAGTTCTGTTTGAGGTTTTTGTTTGTTTTGGTGGGTGGATTGGTTGGTTTTGGTGGAGGTGTGTTGTTTGGTTAGTTGGTTTTGGTTGGTTGGTTTTTCAGATATTGAAATGAACATAGCAGAAGTAACGATGTGTTATTTGAGACTCATTTATTTCCAACCAAGTCTGGTAGCCCCATGCATGTAACTGATTTGTAAGGTCCACGAGAACTCTACGTAACCTGCTTTCACTGGAACCCTTTCATGTATCAGTCAGTGTGCTGGGTGGGCAACCACCAACCCAACTACTACACAATGGTCCTGGTTAGGCCATTCTCTCCCCGGCCCAGGACTATCTGGCAATTCTAAGGACAAGTGACCAACTGCCTATGAAAGTATGCTTCTCCTCCTTCCCTAAAACTATTTCCATTGCTAGAGCAGAGTATAACAGTACTTAAAATTAATGTGGAAAAAGAAGCGTGTTACATTTTAACACAAATCCAAAGAAGGCAATTGGAATTACTAAATTTATGCTGTCTCTCCACTGAATTTTAGGATAAAACCTCTCACTGAAAATGAAACTTGCTAAAAATAAAGTTTACCAAAGTCCCTCAAATTAAACTAATCTAAGATTGAAAGAATTATACTGTGAAGTGCAAGAGCTGAAAAAGGGATTGAATCAATTGCAAATGTATTCCACAACCATGGCCAGTTCTCCATACAAGCCACATACAGCCTCAGAGGCTAGACAAAGTTTTAAGTCAATTTATTGCCAATATTTGACTACTGCAGACTGAGGCTTGGGAATAAAACAATTTGTACCCTGTAAACAGCCTGGCAGCCTTTCCCCTCTCAAAAGGTAACAGAGGGGCCTTTAAGTGATTTGCCTTTTCACATAGTGCTACTTTACATCATTAAAGGTCTGACATACTCTGAACTAGAGCTGCATTAACAGATTTCAGATATAATTCCATTTGTATTGGCTTTGTATGGCGAGGGGGTTACAGAGTGACTCTGAGGAGAAGCTGCTAGAAGCTTTTCCCATGTCCAGTGGGGCTAATGCCAGCTGGCCAAGGCAGAGACTACCAATGACAGTGGGAGTAGCTCTGTAGTAGTACATTCAAGAAGGAGGGAAACCCCCGTGCTACAGAAATTGCAGCCAGAGAAGAGAGAATATGTGAGAGAAACAACTCTGCACACCCCAAGGTAAGTGAATAAGAAGGAGCGGAGGTGCTCCAGGCACTGGAGTGGTATTTCTCCAACAGCCAGTGATAAAGACCCCTGTGCCCATGCAGTTCATTGATGTTAATTGTGGAGCAGATATCCACCTGCAGCCCATGGAGGATCCCCAAGCTGTAGCAGGTGGATGCCTGAAGGAGGCTGTGACCCTGTGGAAAGCCTATGCTGGAGCAGACTCCTAGCAGGACCTCTGGGCCCACGGAGAAGCCCATGCTGGGGCAATTTTGCTGGCAGGACTTGTGACCTTGCAAGTGACTCCTGCCAGAGTTGTCTGCTACTAAAGGCTTACACCCCATAAAGGGATCCACATGGAGCAATTTGTGAAGAACTACAGCTTGTGGGAAGGACCCACACTGAAGGAGTTTATGGAAGACTGTCTCCCATAGAAGGGGCCCAGCAGGCAGAGTGTGAGGAGTCCTCCCTGTAATATGTGACAAACTTCAACTCCCATTCCCTGTCCCCTTGTGCTACTGTGGGGGACGAGATAGAAAATTTGGCAAAATGAAGCCTGGAAAGATGGGAGGGATGGAAGGATGACATTTTTAAGAGTTAGGGTTATTTCTCATTATCCTCCTCTGATTTCATTGGTAATAAACTAAACTAATTTCCTCAAGTTGAGTTTGTTCTGCCTGTGGGGGTAATTAGTAAGTGATCTCTCCCTGTTGTCATCTTGACCCACCCTTTCATTACACTTTTTCTTTCCCATCCGGCTGAGGAGTGGTACAGCAGCTTTGGTGGGCACCTGGCATCCAGCCAGGGTCAACCCACCACAAGATTAAAGAAACAGGTATCAGAAACAGGAGGAAGAACGTCACAGAAACAAAGGGACTCCGTCAGCGTTCTGGAGCCCTTTACCAAACCAAGTCAAAGAAATTCAAGCTCATATATGCCACAAGAAACTTGCCTCACATATTTACAAAGCCCATGCACTTACTTCATAGTGGCATCTAATCTGTTTCTACACCTCTTGCACAATTACTTCAATATACATGAAGTACACATAAAGCATAGAAGCATCATTAGCATAGCAGGAGCACTTAGTCTATGTTTCTATTTGCAGAGGAACTCATTATAGGAAAATGAAGGTTTCTCTCTACAAGGGAATTTGTTTCAATGAATGCAGGAGGGGCTTTCTCTTCCCTTCTTTTGCTATTACTCATTAAACAGATAATTTCCTTTTATAAACAATGAAGTCCATGTAATACACAGGCATATTTGGATAAATGATTAATGAAATAATAGTTTCCTGGTTTCACAGCCTGAGAGATGAAACCTAAAAGCAGGGCTACAACACCCAATCTCTCCCTGCCCAACTCACAGAGCTCTGCTCTTCTGAGAGCAGCTTGAGTGACCTCTTCTTTCAAACGCCTGTTAAGCAGAGCAGTAATTTAATCAGAAGCTACTTCTATGTAGTCTGGAGAACATTAATCTTTCTAGTATCACTGTTACATTTGGAGACCTCCAAAAAGATCCAGAGAATACTCCCCTTGCAGCTTACCTCAATTATATTGTTTCTTATGGAAGCTTGCCACAGACAGATTCTGTCAATGAGAATTCTTTAGAAATCCATCGTGGTTTCTGAAACATCAAGCTCCCAAAGTGTAATCCAGGAATTACAGTCAGCCTTGCAATATCTAGCTTTTTGTATAGTGAAACAATCAAATGGGTGCTAAGAAGTTTGCTAAGAAAAGATGAGATAAAACTAGGCAATTTGGCATTATGGGAAGTATGGCTCATCACTGGGGCAACTCCCAGTCTGCAAACATACACTGCTTCTGGGAATCTCTTACCAAGTTTCAATATTCTTTAATTGGAAAGCGTATTCAGTGTTGTCAGAATCCATATTGTGTTATCCTACAAGACATGCTTTGATTTAGTTTTCAAAGTGAACTAAGAATTAAACCATTCCAAAATTCAAAGGTGCTCAGAAATCATCAAATCAGGTGAGACAAGAGCCCAGAGGAAAGACATTTAAAGTACGAAGGTATAGTATTTGCAGTTCCTTTTCTACAAACCTGCTCTCTGCTGGGAAAGCAACCACAAAACTCCTTCCAGCTTCTGATTGTTTTTAACCTGGGATTATCCTCTCAAAAAATTGATTACCACAAATTGCCAATTGTTACCAACTCAACCCTCAGAAGGGCAGATTGAGCCTGTCCCCCACAAAGGGCAAGGAGAGCTTTTCTTCTCCCCTTTATGGGGTCACATATAGCTTGGGTGTTTCTGCAGAGTGTTATCACTAATCCCTTTTATTCCACACATATGTACACTTTCCCATCAGGATATCATTCAGATAATTGCAATCCATTCAGGGGGGTTATTTTTCTTTAAATTATACCCAAGCACAAGTGCTGGACTTCAGTTCCTCAGAGACGCAGAGGGAAGGATTTGGTTCACTGTGGCCAAGGGGATGTTCTGAGGGGCCCTGGTGGCTAATTACACCCATTCATTGTCTTTCCAAAATCCTTGGGTGAAGGCTTAGGTGCACATAAACTCCTACCTCTAAGTCTGCCTTCTTTTCCCGTTGTTCTGTGAAATAGGGCATGCCTTATTCCCACTTTGTTATGCTGTGAGAAACCAAAGTGATCAGAGTCACTGAAAGCAGTGAAAAGGTTAGTGTGCTCTTTCCCAGGTCCAGGGATGCTGAAGGGTCCTCCTCAAGACAAAAATGTCTTTTATGACCTTTGTCAGACAATGGGAAACTCCGGTGTTCCCATGCCAATACTTTTTTCTTTTTCTCTGCTACTTCAAATGGAATCTTAAACCTTTATAAAAAATGTGAATCTCAAAATCAAGCAATTCCTAGCTCAAGTTAGGAATGATGAAATTTGCATTCAGCAGAAGGCACCATAGTACCAAGTATTCAAACTCATTTCTGCCTGAGTTCTTACAAATGGCCTTCATTGTTGTCTGGACGCTTTTACAGCCTGAAATGGCACTTACAACTAGATCTAAACTCAGACTTGTCCAAGAAATTTCCAGGCAGAAAATTCTAAAAAAAAAAAATTATGACAGATTATATAAAACATAAGGTTTGTGAACAGAAAAAGGTAAGGTGCTGCACTGTTTTCTAGCTTTTGGAAGATTTTACACTCTATTTTATCTGAGTTTCTCTCTGCGCCCCACTTCCTATGGTGTCTATCTGTATTTATCCAGTATATTTTGGAATATGCAGCACAGAGAGCTAGCTGGCTTGTGCAGAGAGAAAGATATTGCCAACTAATAAATACATCAGAGGTTTTAAGGTTCTCCAGGTGCTTCTGTCTTTGAATCAATTTGGCTCTAAACTTGCAAATGGATCAATGCAGCTTGGACCTAAAATTATATACCACAGCCTGTATTAGCACCAAGATCTTCAGATATGATTACTTGAAAGGCCACAGATTGTGCCAGTTCCTTGGAGTCTTTACTAGGAACAGCAGCTACTTGTCAGCAACTGGCGGGGAACACGGGAACAGCCACTTGGAAAAACATCACTAGCACAAGGAGAATAAAATTGCTTTCCCATTTATGCAAGGCATTTCCAGTGTCGATTCTCAGGAAGGACACTGACAACATTTGGACAGAACAACAAAACCTGTTCTCCCAAAAGGTCTACAACAGCTTCCAGCAATACGCAGGGAATGCTGCTGTGTGCAGAAGTTGAGAATCGTAGGTTATACCTATGGAGACTATCTGGGCAGGCTCTTAAGAAGTTAAATCTCCCAGCAAGATGCCAAAATAATGATCAAAATTCAAGAAAAGGTTAGGCTGGGGAGGAGTTCTTTTTAAAGTGCATATCATGAAAAAGAGGATAATGAGTTTAAAAAGGAATTGTGAAACCAGGGTCATTCCCCTTCAGGGCAGTTTCTGGTTTCTGTTTTCTAGTCCATCTTTCAAGACAATTTAAATGTTTTGGCTGGCTGCTTAACAGACTCCCATGAACAACATTATTGGCTAAAGACTTTTGTCTCATTATGCACTTAGAGGTTAAGCCAGCAGAAACGGAGAACAAGAAAGAAAAAGCATTTCTGAGCTTATTTAAGTTATCACTTCACCACAAGACTCCTTTTTCACCCCAAATTTCCCTAAAAGCTTTTGATACTTGTTTTCCATTTATCAATCATCTCTCTCCAGGCAAAGCTACTGGGAGCAGTTTATTTTCTCTGCCTTCTGATTCAAGACACTGGCTATAGAGTGGCTCTCACCTCATGCCTGATGGCACCCCATAGTCGAAGCTCAGATCTCAGAACTGCAAATGAGCCATTCTGCTTCACATGTCGATGTCAAACAGAAACAGACTTTACCCAGACCAGCACTACATTCATTTTACTTCAAGTTTAAAAGTTTACACTCAGATCAAGCACAGGGATAAAAAGTTACTGTTATTGCAATAAAGATACACAGAGAAGGCAGCAAGATTAGACCAAAACTTAAGAGGTCTCACACGTTCTGACCTCTGGGCTCAAAGTCACACAAACATGGCAACAATATCAACCTACACTTGGAATCTACTGAGCTTCTAAAATTCAGATCCATAGCACAACTGTTTTGCAGTAAGTCATTTCTGCATTCAAAGGTGCATGTATCACTGCACCAGACCTTTCATGTCTACCATGAGGAATACATTCTTTGGAGATGATTTCCAGAGTTACAGCAGAGAAGTAAAAATTGACTTTCAAAATGGTACTTTCCCACTTTCAAACACATTCCTTGGGAATTACCCTTAAAAATATTTGGGATTGTTTGGGTGTGTGGTTTGGGTTTTTTGTTTGTTTGGGGTTTGTTTCTGTTTTGTTGTTTGTCTGGTTTTTAATATGAATTATTAATTTGTCCATACACCAAACAATTACTATGAAAAAGTTCATTCCCTGAGTGGTGGTGGTGAGTAGGAGAGGCTGGATGTGTCTACCCACATCCCCATCCTCACAAGATATCCTTCAGTAAGCTAAAATTTCTGGAAATGAACATCACCAGGGCCAGTGGGTACGTGAGTGGGTGTGTGGTTGTGTAAGATGCAAAACAACACACAAAAACAATTCACACACCTGCCCCCCCATTTACCCTTCTTCCTGTCCCATGGAAATAACTTAGTCTATTGGCCCATTAAGCTTATAAATAAAAAAGGAGGAGTTGATGGACTTTTGTGACCTACAGATCCCAGTTATGTTTCCTACAGTCAGATTTCTTTTTCCACACATTATTTTGGCTATATCTTTTCTACTGATTTAATCCAAAGAATAGTCCGAGTGGAGGCAAGGAGATATGGCTCCCTGGATGGATCCACAGCGTGTGGCAGTATGTCAGATTAGCTCAAAGCCTTACTTTTAGAGTCTAAACAGATCACCCTCTACAGTTTTCCTCTCATGCTTTGCTGGTACTAACTCTGTTAATACTGTCTGTCTGCGATGGCCCAATGTTACGTTCATAAATTTCATAGCAGATTACAGATTCTTAGGGAGCTCTCCAAACTTTAGCTTCCTTGACCTGTACACCGACATTACTTTCACAAGTAAAGCTGCTGCATGTGAAGCTGTTTTGCTTCTGTGTACTGTAAGCAGAAAGGGGAAGCCCTGTGAATGCAGTCACAGCCAAGGCAGGGCAGTGCTGACATAGAGAAGCCAAGTGAAGAGTAAGAAAGGGTGGTCCTGCTTTCTACCTGTTAGCTATTGCACAGATGTTATAAGAAAAGAAGATGCAGAACTATCAGACCCCTGCCTTTCCAGATTCAAATAAGCAGCATTTGAGTTGGAAGAGGAAGGGGAGAAAAGCAGGAAAGAAGTAGGCAATTTACACAGTGGGAATGAACGGAAACTTTTCCTAAGGATATTTTAGGTCTTCACACTCTCAGGAGTGCCATTTGTGCATGCCTTAGTTCAACTACCAAAACAGATCATCTGATCAACAAGGATGGAACAACAATAGAAAATCTATTAGCTGGTGGCCGTGGAGCATCACAGGTCTATTAGCAATTGACTGATTAGCCTGTTGGGTGAGAGTCAGACTTTCTCAAACCTCATTTTCAATAAACTGTTAAAAGTCAATACGACACAGAGTGAAAATCCAATTCAGGGTAACAGAGAAAAAATGGCTAATCATTCTTTTACAGCACCATTGATCCCTCAAGGTCTCCTTTAACAAAGGATTAGGCATTATAATAGTCTGTTGATACACAGTTTACCAACAGAGATAATCTAGGTAATAAATAAATAATCGCACCTGAGCACCTAGAGAACAATTCTGCACCCCCAAGTTCACAGAATTTTAAATACTAAACCACAAACAAATGACTCTTATGCCAAAGGATTTCTGTGGAAGTCCAAAAATATTACAAAGTCAGCAGAGAAAATATCTTCTTCCACAAAAGGTTTTTGGAAGAAAAAGTATTGTCAGGGGTTTAGACCAGAGATCAGAGCTGCAAACAAAAACCTGCATCTTTCAGCCCAATTTTGAAGGCTGGAATTCCTTGAGATACACTACAGGTCTGGGATGATCATCAGCTCCTTTACATTAACATGCTGCTAGAAATCACTCTCGCAGTGTTAGTGCTTGCAGCAGCCAGCTTATCTTGGGAGGCTCTGGATATATTGAACGTGAGGTGAGCAAAAGAAGGGCCAGAGAGCCTTCGCATTTAAAACTGTGGGCAAATGAACCAGGCAAAATGGGGCAGCATTCCCAGGACAGCCACCTATCACAGCACTGACTGCCATCACAAAGGTAGCTTTCCAGGCTCTCTTTGATCTAACAAAAGATACACAAACCCAGGAGCCTTACAGACATTGCTGTGCTCTCAGGGTGGGCTTCACTGTGGAAACTGACTGTGGGCAGGTGAAAAAGGCAAAACGAGCCTTTAAATGCTATTGATCTGTGAAGACTGCTAACAGTAGCAAAGAGCATATCCAGGAAGGAACAGTTTGTGTTTGGCTTGTGTACATTGTGTCACACTTTTCATTCTTGCAGAGCCAAGTGTTCTGCTTCATTCCACTAACTCCTGATACGCTGTTTTGAATGAATAGCTGTTCGTGGTCTTGGGATCTAACTCCACAGCAACTGAAAACACTAGCACCAGGAGGAGAAAAAACAAATCAAGATTTTGTCCATGCTTCAATATATTTCGGTCTTTCTCTCAGCTGTGTTGAGGCAGACATTTGTGAGACACTGTGTAAAAATCAGTGTGGTCAATTCAAGAAAATCTATTTAAAGCAGCTTATTTCAGCAATATTGTTTTAAAGTCTGCCCCCCCAAACACTTGCATAAGTACAACCAAGGCAGTATGATATGACTTGTGATTTAAAAAAAGTAGACTACAAGAAACTGCATAAACTGGGTCTGCAGTTAAAGCAAACCATGATCTGGAAAGTAAAGGTTATCAGTAACGGCAAAATTCTGACTGCAGAGATCTTAGTGTCATATGTAAAATCTATTCAAGCTACTGCGTAAGACATAGGTACTTAGTACCAGGTGACATGAGGGACTACTACAGAAAGGCAGCTCAACTTTGGACCAAGCACCTGAGGTCATGGTGCAGCTGTATCTGCAGCCTGTGTCTTTTTGACCGCAGTATTTCACAGAATCATTGAATTGGTTTGGTTGGAAAAGACCTCTAAGATCATTGAGTTCAACCATTGACCTGACACCACCATGGCCATTAAGCCATGTCCCAAAATGCTCTCTCTACACGTTTCCTGAACACTTTCAGGGCCAGTGACTCCACCACTTCCTTGGGCAACCTGCCCCAATGACTGACCATTCTTTTGGTGAAGAAATAGTTCCTAATATCTGGTCTAAACTACCCCCACACAACCTAAACCTCATCCCACTCAACTGGAGGGCTGTTGGTGCAAAGAATACAGAAAAAGAGGAGCAATACTGAATGTCAGTCTAGAACCTGAATGTTTTGCACCTTTCACTGCCTCACCTTTGACACAGTATTAATTGCTTATCACTGGCATGCTAGAGCCTAACACACCGTGATATTAACTCATCCTAACTGAAGGCACTGTGAAAACATATAATTTTTTAAAAAGTGACTGAAGGAAAGAATCCAATCCCGATTAGAGGTAGTGCCATAGATTTAGCAGAGTTAAGTGGGTAATGCATTCTTTTTACAATGACACCAGCTTATTAAAGAGAGACATGGGGTCTGAAATCCCCCCAGCTTTGTAAACTCAATTAAAGACGTCAGGCCTAGCTGACTTCTTTTCTGATGTCACAGGAACACTGGGACCTTTAAAGATCTGTTTTTTGGTTTCTTTTTTTTCCCCAGAAAAATCTAATGAAAAGCAATCTGAAATGATGCAAATACTTAATTTTCTATGCTGAAGGTGAAGTGATCATTGCACTTCTTGTCTTCTCCCAGCACTTTCAATCAATTGGGAAACAATAGGGCTGCAGGACAAAAGCCTTCCAAAAAGCTCTCTCTGTCAGACAGGGTTTGCTACCAAATTATTTAAATAATGTTTTCTTTGAAACAAAACCAGAGCCATGCCACAATTGTACAGGTTTATGATTAAAAAAAAAAAAATCAGTCCAGGTTTGGTACCACCATGGTAATTGGCAAACTTTATTCTGGATAACCTCACAGCTGGAGAAGTCTGTAATTTACGAGCCATGGTCATCCCTTGTCTAGGAAAAAGCCTGCAGAAACCTGCTGAAGGGTGAGGAAAGCACACGATGATGCATTACAGAAAAGTAAAGTCCTTCCTCTCCTTTTGACAGAGAATGCACAGAGATGATACACATTCCTGCCTTACAAACACAGCTGCCTATGCAAAGAGGAAAAATGTTCATGGAAGGAAATAAAACTCGCAGACAGCAACGCTTCATAGTCAGATAGACAAGGCTATAACCAAAACTAAACAAACTGAACAGCCAGTAAAATACAGAGAGAAAGCTCTTAAGCCTGTGATCACTCTCATGAACACTGCAAACGAAGCTACATCACCACAAGTTCATTAATCTGAAAATAGAGAACATAGTATAAGAAGCAAACCTTTAACACTCCAAAAGCCTGGTCTTGTAGGTTGTCTACACCTCTACAAATCTACTTAAACTTCTAAGGCCAAGAAACTGAGCAAGAAACTGAAATTCCAGCACTAGGATTCTATCAGAAATTGGAGATAAGAAAGACCAGAACAGAGTAATTTCAGTGTTTGGTGGCAATTCTCCCTCTCTCCCCTCTTCGCCCCAAATAGTTTAAACTACACGGCCTTTAACCTAGATAAATAATTAGGGAAATAAAAAAAAAAAAGGACAAATATGAGCCATTTGAGTAGCAATCAAATAAGCTACCCAGTCTGAAATCAGCAGTAATGATATTTCCCCTCTGTGAAATGCTATTTGTTCAGAACAGGCACAGTGTTGAAAACCAAACCAAACCAAAATGAAACAATCTCCATTTTTCCTCCCAATAAATCCCCCATCAACCTAACATAAATCAATTCTTCTGCCCATTCCTGCCAACATCTTCTTCATGCTCTTTTCAAGCACTAGCATCTCCAAACACACAACAAGCAAGGAGGAATTGCATTCCTACCCACACAAGATAAACAGGGAGAAGACAATGAATTTCTAAGTATCAAGCTGCTCCTAACAAAGGCAGAGCAGCTGCTGAAGCCAGGGGATACTAACTCCTGCAGTAACACAAGGGTATGGAGTTGGGACTTAGAGTCATTAAGTTTCCTCCCAGCTCTCCAAGAACCACCGACTCCCATTCCACTGCCCAATATCCCTATGCATCTAACAGAGTTGTTTTCCTCCCTATTCTCAGAAGAGAGGAAGTTTTCAGATATAAGGCAAAAGCAAGTCCCAGAGTGGCTCCAGCCCACTGATAAGAGGATTGGTCTGTGGGACCATTAATCTCCTGGGTGCAATAAACTCTCCAATCAGCCACTGCAGCTTGTGCTATCAGGTAAGGCATGTGCCTGCTCAAAGTCGTCTCATAACCCATCCCTCCCTTGGTGTGGTAATGTAGCAATTAAATGAAACCAAGGTTGTGGTAACCAAATCTTGAGTAAGTAACAAAGGCTTTGGTTTGTAAATGCGAAAGCCAGACAAGAAATAAAAGTTAGCTCTACTGAAGAATTATCACTGCTATTTTCAGGCTTATTCTCAAGAGAAAGCAAATGCATGACAAGCTTTAGAGTAAAGGATGCATTTAAATAATTTTTCATCACTTTAAAACTGTTGCTTAAATTTAAAAGCTTTCTACTCACAGAAAGGCATTAACAAAACAAAACAAAAAAGTCTGTTCCTTTTTTAACATGTCTCTTCATGTCTTATTTCAAGGGTGCTCAGTGATTTTTTTGGTGTTTGTTTTTCTTGTCGTTTGTTTGGGGTTTATTTTAACAAAAAAGCCCTCGTAGACTGATTACTTTTGGTGATTATTCACCAAAGATGAGTGACATGGACTGCATAGACTTTGGCTCAGAAACCACAGAACTCAAACAGCATTAACTCTTCTTCATGCCTGCCAGCACAAGAAGCAAGCACCAATTTAAAATGCACTGCTTACTCTCAGTTTCCTACTCCCCACAGGCAAGTCTTCAGATAACTAATCCCATTTAAAACCAGTCAGTTTCAAGCACAAAGCAGCATAGGTAAGTTGCTTAGACCGAGGTTCCAGCACTTGAGCCTCCCTCACATCTGGAGAGAACTCATCTAACATCTTTCTTTCCCCAATGGCTGCAAGCCTGGGAATGTGCAGATAACTGGGCTTGCCAAGCTGGGACACACACAAAGCTTATCTAGAGACAAATTAAACCACACCAAACTAAATTCACACATCTTTCATCCTGTGCTTTGGAAATGCTAATTTAAAGATTGGGTTGGGTTTTTTTCCTATATTTGTTTTGAAATAATTATTTGCAAGCGAGAAGATTTTTCCAACAATCTGGTATTTTTTATTGATCACTGCATGTTTTCAGAGTCCATCAGCACTGTTTACCAAAACTGTTACCACAGATAGGATAGCTGTATGTTTTTGTAATACATTTTTCCACATTCTGGTGGGTTGGTTTCCCATCGCTTGGCTCTGAATATTCTTTTCACTATCACAAATGAAGCTGATCACAGCATCTCCTGGTCTTAGCAAGGGGACAGCTCGGTTCTCACTGAAATCAATAGGAGCTTTGCCACTGATAGGAACGCAAGTGAGATTGTGAGCTCAACCTCTGTAACAGAGGTAAATAAACATTTACATTTTCATGTCTAAATCAGTAATGCAGGAATAAGAAACAGCCTTTCCCTCCCCAATCCCCTTTTAATATTATGAAAAAAAAAATCTAAATATAATTGCAATTCAGCTGCTGCCTGGAGGAAGGAAAACAAAACCCAATGAAGCTTTTTATTTAATTTGCTGTTTGCAGAAGGGATGAATGATCCATTTGTGTCTTCCTTCTCCATTCAGGAAAGGTGCCCAACTCTGGTGGAATATCCATTAAATTCCTCTATTTATTGCAGGCAGCATTGCCCTAGATCTTACCCATGCAACACAGAACTCTCCTCCACACTTTCCAGGCTGTACTGAAAGCATTTTCCAATGGAGTTACTTTATAACCCTAAGTATCAAATCTGAACCATCAAGCTTTTATTTTAATGGCCTCAGCATTGCCCTGGGTATCTTTGATGAGAAATCCAGAGCTCAATCACAATGTTAAGGGCAAAGGAAACCACCTGATATAGCCAATCTGTCATTCACTTCCTCAGCATCTCTACAGCTCTTGTGCTCACCAGAGCTCTGTGCTGTGTCACATAGTTGCTGGAAGTCAAAAATCACTAATTCGGTACTGAAGTAGAAGCTGAGAATTTCTTTTTTTTTTTTTTCCTTTGACTCTGGTAAGACATGTGCTCCAGGAGATCAAGTACCAACACTACTTCACTGACTTGTAATATTTGCTAGCTTAAAACAAGAAATGCATCTACAAGAAGCACTCTTGTGCTATTTTGTTTCTAATATCATACAGCAGTCAAAACCAGAAAAGCCTCAAGATAATTTGTTAAATAACAATAAAAGCTTCTTCCTTAAAAAGAAAAAAAATACAGGAGACAACCTCAGATCCCAGGCACTGCAGTGTTACTACTTCCTATTAACTTACAGGCTACAAGACTCAGTGAGCCTCACTGCTCACCTTTTCACTAAGAATACTCCACAAATAAATCTCTCCACTGTCCGCTGAACTATGCCAGATCTGCCTTCATTCAACAAGACAGCATGTGGCAGAGCAGCCCTCAACCCTTGCTTCTGGAAAGCTCACTGGCTCAGAGGCTTTGGGGAAAGTCCTCAGCTCAGCAGCGAGACAGAGTACTTCAGTTACTGATGGAATGCCTACAAGCAGTTACAGAAACTGAGAAAATAGGTATTTTTCTTGTCCTTTTTTGAAACATCAGCTGTTCGACTGCACATACAAACAGTAAGCAAGGTGTTTAAGAGAAAGCAGAAAAGCAGCTGATTTGTAGAACAGCCCTGTTCAAACCCAACTTCGAGGGACACTCAGCTGATCCACACATTTACCACAGACAGGACAATCTGTGATTAAGCAAATAATCAGTGAGCAATGAAAGGTATAAATTCTTTCATGCCTTCAATTCAGTTTGCTATCTGATGAGCCTGAGCATACATTTTCTCAGTGCCACCCAATTGTAAGCTCTGGCAGCAGAGGACCTATCCCTGTTTTCCAGAATGGGGGGAGATTCGAGTCAGAATGCAAGACAGAATCTTTGCTTCTTTTCAACTATTCCGTAACTTGCAAAACCAATGAACAATCTAATACAAACAATAGGCCTTCATGGATTTGAAGGCTCACTATCACGAATTGTCTCATTTTGAGGCACTCTTCACTGGGTGCTTAGCAAGACACCTTATCAACAAATACAGTTGTATGAGAACACCAAAAAGATACGCTCCAAAAACCCAGCCACATCTGTTAATAATACCATGGAGACTGTGTTCAGCTCACAAGCATCATTGCTCCTTCTTGCAACCACTTGAGGTGTGTCTGAGGTCATGATTCCTTTCAGAACAGATAGTTACTGATTATAAGGGCTGGCTGTTTCATAACTGAAACATCTGCTTGTTTAACTATTTCTTATAATTCAAGTGGCAAGGAGACAGGATTTTTCTGAATCAATACAGGTCTCTTAAAAAACTCAAGTGTCTTTGTAAAGCACTGATGAAAAACAGGAAGCAACTTCTAAAACTTTACCTTCAGCTTACTATTTTTCAGTCCCAAGAGAAAGTAATTTTCAATCCACTGAGGAAGACTCCCTGCAGAAGTACAGCAGCAAGTGAATTAACGTAACATGTTAATTCAGTGCTCACACCTAGATACCCAACCAGGGGGAAAAATATGGTAACAAGAAAAAGCCAAGACAACAAAACACAGAATGCATTAGAGTCCATGACCATTCTTTATCATGAGACAAAAACAATTCAAACAAAAAGGTCAGTGGAATAGTCAGATGGTGAAGCAAATACTTCCCACATAAGCAAAATGACAGAATGCTCCATCTCTTCAAGTACTGCAATGAACAGAGAAATCATAGATGGACCTTCTGTCATTTACTCCCACTTGTATGGCTTGTGTTAAATGCCTTCACTCTTATAAATACACAGAGTTAAAATATTGTATTTTTAGATGCTGTAATGTTCAAGGCAAAGACCTTAAGGACTCTAAAGCTTTAACTCTGCATTTGTCAGCTTTTATAAGTCGATATCAAGCTTTTAATGTCATTTTCAGTGCAAGAATCTAAAGCTCATTCCTAAAACAGGCACTGTAAATATATTGTTTCTTCCCCAAAAGGCATTTCTACATTCACCCATGCCAGAGTGTACCTACTAACATCCATCAACTAAATGACCTGTTGACTGACTGGAAGCATATTTTTTCTACTGCTCTGCACCAAGCTCCAGGTGCATGTGACTCATTTATCTCAGAGTTATTCAAGGCTGAGCACTGACCACACGAACTATTAGAGCCACTTTTTTCTAAGCACCATATCCATCTACCATTAAGGCAAAGAAATCCAATTGTTTCATCCTCCCTTTTCAGAAGCTACCTTACTAATAGGACTCAGAAAGGCAACACCTATATATAAGCTCTCTAAGTGCATCGTGTGGCACACTTGTGCTGAACTGTAAATGCCTTCTCATCAACAAGTTTTTAATAGTCAGTTGGCAAAGGAAAGATTGACTTTCTCCATGAAGCCTGCATCTCTTCCTGTTCTGGTGAATATTTAACAATCCCTTGGTGATGCCTAGTTAAGAACTCAAGCACAGTATGTTGGGTTAAAAAGTCAGTCTTTGGGATGAGAGATGGTATATCATACTCCACCCACCACTGAAGCCACTCTGGTCAGGTGGAAACAAGCATTGCTGGGATGGCTGATTTGTAAAACTATTGCACTCTTTCAGTGTGTCTCATATGACTGCTTTATCAAACTCCGTATCGTCCACCAAGTAGCCTACACTTCAATTTTCTATAATAAGAAGAACAGCAAAGAAAAAGTAGGACTCTCAGAGTGGATGTGTGGGCTTTACTCCCCATTTGCATTTACTATATAGGCAGGACTTAAACTTTTATTTTTAACTTTCCTCTCCCTCTTCATTTCTCTTCCTTGCTGTTTCTAAGTACCATATTCGTGGAGGCTGTTCATTGCAAGCAGCCTGTCCGGAAGATATTCAGTAAAAGCGTCAATACAGAAAGGCTACCTTGTTCCTTTGCAGGATAAGGCACTGCATGGCTGATTCCCCAAACTCACCCCTGACTTAAACTACTTTTGAAAAACATAAAACTTTTGACACTGCAAAGTCTCATTCATAGAGATGTTTGGAGGCCATGCCCTCTGTGTACTACTCTCTTGCTACTACCACCAAGCTTCACAAAGAAACAGGCACTATAGCTCACAGCTTCTAAGTTTAGTCACAAAGAGAAAGCATGATAGTGTCATTGTCTCTAAGGGCCTTGTATCTCCACCATGCTCCCTCTTCCCAGTGATTTCTTCCAGCTTGCTGTGCTATTTCTGTCTGTAACATACTGAACATTTAAACATGACAGGTATAGCAGAATAAACTCCTGACAAGATCAAAATGAAAACCAGACTTCAGATATATTTTATGCTATATGAACTGTATCAACCATATTCATCTAGTACATGCTCTTAGTATAAAACAGTACTTCCTCAAAAGGCTGAACTTCAATGGCTCATTCCTGCTCAGCAAGCAAACCAATTCCTCCTATGTCGGGAATAGGAAATTCAAGGACTAATAACGAACATTTTCTAACACACGGATTGGCAACTTGTCAAGAAATACATCTATTGTATACTCAGAGTAATTTTGTCAAATTAGTCTAACTTCACCATTTCCTCTTTCCCTACTCATGTAATTACAAACATCACACAGCAGGCATTAAAACTAGCTTCTAGAGTAAATTCAAAGCAAAACCAACACAACCACCAAAAATTCCAAACATCACTATAAAAGCCTCAGCTCCTCTAAAACTATTTTTACAAACAGTAATTTTACCATCTGGATGGGCTTACCACCCCCACTCCAGCTTGGCATTTACTCTTACAGAACAAATTCTACCTCCTACATTTTCAGAATGACATTTCCCAATTTCAGGTAAAATCAGGTTAAATACTGTTACAACAGGGTTGCCTATCCAGGGTCAGGATCAAAATAAACCTATAGTACTCAACTTTAAATGCCTTACAGAAGAAGACTGAAATAAACCCGCAGAAGTAGTAAATGAAAACACAAGCCAGTGAGACCTTGTATGAATATTTCAGAGACATATCTGCCCTACAGCTTCACTCTACTTTGACAGGAAAAAGGAGCTTATCTTAGGGGATGGTACCTATGTAAGCTGGTCATTCTATGCTTTTTTTCCCCCATTTCTCTTTTGTTCTTGTCTCCTGTGCATGCAGTAAGAGCTGGAAAATATCTCATATGGAATTGATAATGGACCTACTGGAATTCAAATATTTACCACAATCAGTCATGCAGTTCTTCCTGCAAGCAATCATATGTCCCCAGCACAGATAACATTTTCACATATGAATAAGGCCACATATCATTCCTGCTTTTACTTGGAAAGTATCAAGCTTTCAGCCACAGCAACTATGGAAAAAAATACACTCACAGTGCACCAAAACCCACCCAAACCCACAATAAAGTTTTAACTTCACGAGACTATTCACATGCTTGAAGTCATGCTTGTGATGTAATATCTGCAGATTTAAAGCCTCCTTCAGTACTACTGCAAATCACTGTAGTACTGACCACCTACAAACACAGAGACTGCAAAAGCCAATTTCCATTAGTTCCAGTTCTGACCAAGCCACTCCATGGAAACAGTCTGATTGTTTGCACTGCGTAAATTATCTCAGTCAGATACCTAAATGTGTTTGTTGTTCACCCCATTTCAGCATAAGGTGTCATGCTACGCCAACATGCTTTGGTCCTTACAGAGGGAAAGGCATATCAGTGACTATTTCTTTCAACATGGAACAAGCAAGAGTGGTAAGTGCAAACCAATTTAATTTAACAGAAGGGATTCACATCATGGCACACAGTTGTCCATTAACAGAACAAACCCCTGTCCCCCTCCCTTTCTCCAGTTGGCAATTGCAGCAAATCTTCCATGAAAATACATTTCCTGTAATGTTCTGGTCATGGTCTGCAAGAGCTGCAACCCATTTCCATAAAGCCACCATGTGGAAAATTGCCTTGGCTGTTAAAATGGACTAATGCAAAGGAATTTTTTTTTTTTTTAACGTTGAAGGCATCAATCCTTTTTAAAAAACTCCACTTTCCACAATATTAACAGGTCACCTACTAGCAACAAGACAGTCCTCAAACAGAAAAACAGCAAATCAAAGAGTTTTAAAGCAACTCAGAAAAAAAAAAACCTCTTCATCCAAGTATTATTTACAGACTGTCACCAGCCAACACAATGAGAAGGTTGAAAGAACTTTGCAACACCAGAGTATAATCCTCATGTTGCATCAGCTAACCAACAAACTTCCACAGCATTAGTTTGCTCCTCAAAAGTTAAATACTGAGCCTGCAGACAAATGACCCTGCCAGGACAAGTATGAATGCTAAAACAAAAGGAACTGCACTAAGATTCTTGGGACTGAAGCCTCGTTCGCCTTTGTGGTCGTTATCTAGTTAAATTTACTCTTCATTTCTCCGTGGACTCATACAGATCTTGTTTCTCACTCTTGCCCTGTAGGGCTGACTCAGGTCCATAATGCTTTTACAAGCCTATCACAATCCTCTCCTGCACAGTTTCTGCATACACAAGAGGATAGATCTCTCTTGCACAGTTCCCCTACCTCAACTTTTCAGCTGTGCTGGACCAAGGCAGGGACACAAATGTGGTACATGGGATGAAAGCCTGCAGCTTGCACTGTCTAGAATCTCTTGTTGCTCAAGACACTTTAGAGCTGAAGGAGTTTTGCATTCTCTGACTCTGGAAGTCCCTTGAACTTTGGTCTGTTGCAAGACTAGATGCTGAGAAGTGAGATTGCCTGATCTGGAAAAATTTACAAGTAGATTTTATAGAAGTGACTGTGGGATAAGACCCAGTCAGAAAAGGCACCTCATTTTGAGAAAGAGAGACTCTAAATGAACATTAATTCAGTGACATTCATTGATCTCAAACCGGTTTCTGAAGTGGTAAATGTAAACCTGAAGACAGAGCCCTGCAGTGAGACCCAGTTCTGATTTTCAAATGACAACCAAATTAGCTGCCTGCAAAAAATGAAAACTGTTGGTTACAATTTTTGCACATCAAAAGCATAACAAAGTTGTATCATGTGTAGGCTTATAAAAGAGACTGCAAAGCTTGTGCTGAGAGGCTGGAAGTAAAAACAGCAGTGGTACTACTTATATCATTTGCAAAACCAGAAAGTGAGAGACACTTTAAGAAAACACTCAGAAGGTTCTATGTAATGAAATGGAAGAACTAAAAATCTCTGCACGCACATTTTGCTTACCAGGCATCCACTGGAAACTTCTCTAAATCAGGCCAAAGGTGTCTCAGACTAGGCACTATGCTACAGATACATTAAAAATCAAGGCATTTTTGAAAATAAGGCTTATGTCAGAAACCCAAGGCTTCTGAAAACTGAAATAGAAAATAGGTCCTAGAAATCTTTCATCCTTAAGAAACATCAAAGAAGGAAAGGGGCTTAAGGAAATTAAGTATCTATGATTAAAAGAATTGATCGAGTATTGAAAAATGAAAGTTTGTGAGCATCTAAATTCTCTGAAATATAAATTCTTTTGTGATAACCTTCCTTGGGTGCTAAATTGGCTAACACACGGCTGTAGTTCCAGGCTCAAAGCTGTGTTTAAGGCAACAGATCTAGACTTACAATGAGCTTTACAATTTTGGCCTTGCTTGCCCAAGTAAGAAGTGAAGAGATCTCAACTGTATCTGCATGAACAAGAAAAGATACTTCATGATGTTCAAACTTCATTGGTTTCTTTCCTGAAAAATAAAGTAGTTGCATCATATTATAAACTTTTCTCATTCTTGAGGGGCAGCAAGAGAAAGCAACAGGTGAACACTCTGTGTGCACAGATATTGTCCAAAGGGTGCAGTGCTTTGTTACTGTATGTGATTAAAAGATGTATTTCAGAGTACAGCAAAAGCAGGAGAAAACCTACATAATGCTGAACTGTTTCTGTATAATCTGGTTCTCTATTTGTCATACTCTCTATGCAAAAAATTAACACGTGCAGGGGCTCTGAGCAGCTAAGGTATCTTTAAAGAAAATCTATCCTTTCCTGCTCAGCTGTGCTTCCTGTAACCACTCTGTTAGCTGTCTCCCTGATTTATGATTCCCACACTGCCTCTGTGATTAAAAGCATGACCATTTGTTTGCATTTCTACTTAGGCTGATTATTTTTTGCCCTTCCTCCAACTTCAGACAAAACCCTGCAGATGACAGGTCTAAGGGGCCAATACTCATTTCAAAAAGATATGCACCATGAATAGGAAGCTGCCCTACAGAGTTCTTCTACTCATCTACTCCATTGCTTTCTACTAGACTACAGAGCTGAGAGACTAAGCAACCCATAACTGTCTGGGAGTTTCAGCACTGGGCACAGGCTTGAATTTTATCTCTTTAGACTCAAAATCTAAAGTCTCCAGAAGTAGACAGAAGACATTTTTAGATTTGGGTTCCTATAAACCCAACCTGAAAGCTGTCATACGTTTTGCCTGACTGATAAAGTAGCTGGGACTAGGTACTTTTGAAAAGACTACCTCCCATTCATGCTGACAACTCATGTGGGGCAGAGAAGTAACTCCCTGGTCAGACAGCCAGTTAACAGCACAGTGGCAGAAGAGGAGAAACTACCATTTAATGGAAATTAAGTCTTATGATATTTGCAAAAGATAACAACAGGCAGGTTTGACCTGAAAAACATTACTCATCTAAGAGGCAGCTAGCTAAGAAATTTGCATGCACCCTGGAAGAAAGCAGCACAATTAATTCAGTTGGTGAAAACATGAATCAGGGAGCTAGATTGTCATGACTGAGCACCTCAGTCACAACAGTATGGACTTCTCTTCTTTTTTTGGCCCAGGTAGGAGACTGACTTCTCCAGAAAAATGAGCCCACTGCTCATCCAGCATCTTTTCCCTCCAGAAGTTACTTAGATCTAGCAGAGCTGTTGAGATTTTTGGTTGAAAGGGACACTTCGGTTGTAGAACTTAAATCTTTTAACTTTCTGAAACAAAATGTCAGCTCTGAATGCATTGATAGACTTCAGCCTACCATTTAAAGCAGTTTTGGAAATGGTCTGTGCTTATGTTCTGCAAATGGAGGACTACAAGATTCCCATCTCTCACTCAGCTGCCAGTGCTCATCAATAAACAAGAAACAGGACTAAGTGAACAGTATATTAGGTGACAGCAACTAAAGAATTTGAGTCAAAAGACTTCCTGCCTCCACAGCTCTGCACACACTTTCTACAGGCTTTTACTGGCAAATCTATGGAACTCCTCAAAACCACACCACTTTGTAAAAACATCTCTGAAAAAAGATGTTCATTTCTGAAATAAACTGGTTGTTAAAAAAACAAAGTGCTATAAAATTCAGCATGCCATATTCCGTTTCACTGCAACATAACACAACCCAAAATTTAGCCAGGGCTCATTTCAGTTTGCTGAGACATGCACAGGTACAGAGCAAAATAACAGCACAGATCACAGTTTCTTCAGCAGCTGCTTAAAGTTTTTATTATAGTCAGGAAAATACTTTTTGTGCAGAAAACAATAATCCAAATGGGTGCTTAGATTCCTGTCCTTTCTGTCCACTCCCTCAGATATTCTGCTGCAGTTACAGAAGAACCATACTTCCTGGGAAACGAAAAGAACACGGCAAACCTGCTACAGGCTGGTTGCTCTTTTCTTATGATCTTTGTAGCCCCGTGAGTACACACTCTTACTCTGAGTACACTGTTACTGCACTGCTGCAAAATGCCACTGTTTCCACACAGGAAGTTACCTGGTGCAGCACCCCCAAAGCAAAGTGCATTCTCCAGACAGGTAGCTTTTGGGTATTAGTACATTTGTTCATGAATGTTTAGTCCTAACATTTGGTACAAAAAATTGCATAGCTATAAAGACACTTCCGTATACAATGTGACCTATTTTTGCATAGGCAAAAATAAATTACCATGCATGAAAAACACATACACATCTGACTGAGTCTTGGCAAACTTTTATAATACTGAATACCTTGTTTCAAATGCATACTTTCCTCTTCAGATATGTCTACAAACTGGCTTAATATCATCTGCTGAAGGTAACACAGAAAACGACACATTGATGGGGTTTTGTTAATAGTTTGGCTAAAACAAAGTCATCTTCTCTTTCAAAACTTCGGGAATCACAGAAGTCTTCCTTCATTCAGAAAAGTGCCTGTCAGTATGAATAGCTTTGCAAAGAAGTGTTTTCTTAGGAAGAAGTCTCAGCCATTTTTACTGTGTTTCACCAACTTATTGTCCCACTCACTTCTGTTTTTCATTTTCCCCCACAAGATAAAAACACTACAAAGAATGCTCCCATTCTTTTCACATTTTTTTGTTCAAAAGCAGAACTGACAACAATCCCTTGCTATCACCATGATGTGCCAGAAAAAGGATACATCTCCTCCCATGAGCATTGTTTTTGTCTCCTACAACTGGATTGTTACTGGGTGGCACACAAATGCTAGAAACCACCACTGTTACTGTCTGTCGAGTTCCACAGTGTTATTCCCATCACACTAAACGAATATGATGAACTTTTCAGCCACAGAATTCCCATGTATTTACAGTTTGTGGTGTTTCATGTGCTTGTGAAATCTTCCATATTCCTTTCTGAAGCAAAATACAGTAATTTCAATAAAGATAGGGATTTCATTATGCAAGATCAGGCCACATGACTTACACAAGGCATCCCTTCCTTTTCAAACTTTTATTTTTCTGTAGAAACAGAAGCAATTTATACTTCTATAGCTATTTCTATTTTGGCCCCACTAATTCTGATCTGAAACCTTCATACAGAATGTCTGTTGTTGGAAGACTAGCTTGAAGGATGCTGTAAAGACTGCATGGTGGTAGTCACCTCATCACTACCAAAAATCCCAGTCCTTTACAGGCAGGATTTTTGTCGAAGACCAAGAACTTGGAAAAGATTCTGACAACTGCAATAACATTTTCTATATTGACCTGCCACTAAGCCATGCAACATCTTACATTTCATTTCAGGATAACTGCCAGGAAGAGAAGATTACAGTTTCTCTTTCAACTGTCAGTAAATTATTTCAACTATGTATTCTTTTCTTACATTGTTTAATTTTAGACCTCCTTTTTCACTAAAAAAATCCATACCTAATAGAGCAAAACAGCTCTAGCTCTGCTCTAACCCCAAATACCTGGTCATCTACCTCTGCTTACTGACATTACATGCAATGATTTAAATATCCATTAAAAACAACACAAGCACTCCGAAAACATAATAAATACAAAACACAAGAAACAATAACTTAGGATAGAAACCCTTTCAACCAAGCATACAAACAGCAGTGACTTTGGCACACACCTTTCCATGCAAACAACTACTTTGAAAGGAAGTTGACACAACAGTAAGGTACTGAAAAGGGAGAAAAAACAAACATGAAATTTCCACTTCCTGTACACATGGTTTCAGCATAGAAAAGGACCTGGTCAACAAGATAACATGCTCTGCCTACCTTCTGTTTGTGAAATAGGCTCCAATGAAATAAAACAGGCCTTTAAAGATCTCATCGCATCCTGCTTACCTTCTTTCTCCCTGCACATTTGAGAGGTGATACCAGTCATGTCTGCCAGTGCGGTCCTTGGAGCCAGAATTCACAAAGAACCACACACAGAAGGGCAGGGATTAGAAGGAACCTCCAGAGATCATCTATTCCAACCACCCTGGTAGAGCAGAATCACCTAGAGTAAATCATCTAGGAATATGTTCAGGCAGGTTTTGAACGTCTTCAGAGATGGAGACTCCACAACCTCCCTGGGCAAGAATTCCTAATGCAATAAATAAAACTTCAGATGCAACATTTTCAACATATTAATCAAAAGCATGCTTGCAAGAAAAGTTAAATGCCTCAAATGCCTCTCATGTTTTTATATACCAACCTAACAATCCTTGATATCATGCCTGCCAATGTTTCACAGATGTAAAAACCATATTTTGTAACTGTGGGGTGAGGAAGCATAATGGCAGTGATAAAGGATTTACAATCCAACACTCAACTGGCTTATTGAGATACTGTTTCTCCAATGACTGTTCAATTAAACCAAAATAAATCACCAAGGCTTCCTTTCCTAATGTAGCTGTATGGCATATCCACATTTTGCAGGTTTTTTAGGTGGTGAATCAGTAAGGAACAAAGGTCTCCCTTAGAATGCTTCACTCTCTCACTATATTGTTCCTCCCCAACTTCCTTAGAAATAACTACGGGAAAAAAGTGTTCTGACTATACACACAAGCACACATATCTAAATATACACACGCACACTTACTTCCTCCATTTCTTCAACATGCTCTGCAATCACTGGCTGACTTCTCTTTAATACAAAGCTCCCCAATAACCATAGGTACAGAGGTGAAATGAGACAGAAGCAGCTGCCATGACAGATGAAGATATGCCATTTTTGTATCGAGCCGCAAAGTGTCCACTTTCAATTACTCCATTTTCTCTGCCAGTCTTTTTCTCTTGAGTTCCTCCCATTTCTCACCCCAAGTCAATTCATATTTAACTCTTAAAGTTCTTATTTCAAAAGGCCCACGCTAATAATTCGCTCTGTTTTCAACTGCCTTACACTGCCATTGCTGAATTTTAAGTATGAACCCATAAGCTAGATCTTTAAAGGACCATTCAACAGTACCAAGATCAAAGAGTTTTCATAGGACATAGACAGGGCCAAAACAACTGAACTGCACGGAGGCAAAGTTTCATTTTTAAGAACTGAACTTTTTTTCTGTGCTAGCAGTGAAGGCAGGCAGCCAGCAAACTTCAGCAAAAATAAAACAAAACCACTTTACAAATCTGTGATTCAGCTACAGTTCAAACACTTTTTATATGAAAACAGTGAAATCAGTGACCTAATTCAAAAGAGGAAGCAATGTCTACCTCTTCTCCCCAGCTCTCCCACAGCAGTCTGGAAACTCAAGTGAAAAAGCTAGAAAGCCCCTCTCTCCTTGATCTTTTAGCTATAAAAAAAGAAATGCCTTATGAACAAAAGCCTGTAGGGAAGATGCAGCAGGCAAATAAGAATCAGCTGTGAGCAATCTATCCTGCCCTTTCCCAGGAGAGCTCCCAAGCTTCCCTATTAGCATTACTCACTACTTAGAGGGTGCCTGTGAAAACCTTCATGGGTTAACCAACAGGGCTTTAAAGGAATAGGAAATACATCGGTCCCGTTCCCTTCTGAGTATTCTACATAAGTGATATTTTACACTTCTAGATGTAAAACTGATTGACAAGACAGACCAGGCAGTAAGAAGCAGTAACTTCAGATAGCAAAAAGAGAAAGGAAATTAAAGAAAGGAAAAGAAAAAATAAAATTGAAAAATTTACCTCTGTACCCAGAATTTTCAATTATTTACGGTTTGGCCCTGTGAGATATTCAGCAGTCTTCCAAGGCAGGAAAAAACATGAGCTTACTGTGATTTCAGTGGCATAAATCCAAACCTATTCTCAGTAGCAGTTCTGCCTAAAAACATATCACCAAGTTGAAATTGCGTATTTTATGACAGACTATTAATAGCAAGGAGAATGTAGTAAAAATACAAATTAAATTATTCCTTGCAACTCACTACTAATGGATCTGTTTCCAAATGGAAAATACTCCACAATGCTACATGAAAATAAAGATAGGAGGAGTTTTAGAGACTTCTTAGCCATTGCCCATTAAGCAATAGTCCCTCCTACACCTCTTGTCAAGAAATTGTCACTTTATTGCCATTATAAAATAGTACTTCTTAACTCTCTCAATTTATTACTTCACATTATTCTTGTGTGCTTTATAAAAACACACTTATTTTTAATATTGTATGCAACTCTTAAAAAAGGGAAATAGGCCCAAACTTAATCTCTTCAAGATCTCTCTGAGCCTCTATCAATACCGTTCTCTGTGACATTCCATTTGTTGTATCACACAACAAAAATATTATTTTGAGCTCATTTAACAATCTATACCTTGTCATAAACTCTTTGTGACAGCAGTTCTATTTCTCATAGCAGCATGCCTTTGTTCATCCTCAGCAACAAAATGACCAAACCTCCAGGAGCCTTTCTTCTTAAAGCAGACAAATAGAGCTCTGCAGCATGGAGCTGCAGACCAGGACTCAGCAGGCAGTTTCAGTACACTTTGAGGGCAACAATTCTTGACTCATACCTTCAAAATATAGTAGGAAATACACAATTACTTTCCTTTTGCTCATCATTGCCTTGCTTTGATAGATGGGGCAAGGAAGCATGGAATCTTTAATAAACTGAGGCAAAGGCACTGTTTAAAAGGGAGCCAAAGCCTCTTTAAAAGGTTGTCACCAACACAGGCCTGGAAAATACTTGCCCTCAGACAGCTTCTGCTTTTAAGTAGCATGAAAAATTCTCTGCTAAGACCATACAGGAGGTGACAGTATCCACAGGAGAATTAACTCTGTCTTATGGATGCAGCTTACCTTTCTCAGGTGAATCCTACCAGGACACTCATGTTTTGGATCAGTTCAAGACTTTGAATTAGGCTTCCTCTTTCTATTCACTTCCAGGAGGGATTTTTTTTTTCATGCATTAGGTCATTTCACAGTCTGCATACATTCATTCATTTGGTTATCAAAATATTAGCCGAGGGTGATGCGATAATTTTGTTCCACTGACAACAAATGAGTAGATTACATTTAAAACAAGACAAGGCTGCAGGCACCAAACACTGCTGCTTCTAGTAGGAAAGCTTTTCCTTCTGTCCCCACTTTGCATGTTTCAGGACTTTCAGTCAACACTTTCAGTGAACACTAGGAAAGAGGAGAAGAGCTGCTCATTTCCCATCTAAACAGAAATTAATATATGTTATATATATGCATACCATATAATGCAACTCTTTCTTTTTACAGCTCAGAAATAAAAAT
The DNA here is from genome assembly GCA_013396835.1 of Psilopogon haemacephalus. Classification (NCBI taxonomy): domain Eukaryota; kingdom Metazoa; phylum Chordata; class Aves; order Piciformes; family Megalaimidae; genus Psilopogon; species Psilopogon haemacephalus. The sequence goes on along the minus strand of VWZI01000951.1, from coordinate 274,608 downwards.
AAATGTGGTAGATTTTTACTGTGTACTTCCACTGATCATTGGATGCCATAAAATATTTTGTTAGATAGAGTTTCGAAAAAATCAGTAACTAGACTGGTGCCAGCTATGAAGCTCCATGGTGCCAGGCAGTCATGCTCCCTACTGCCTCCTAAACTAGAGGGGCAGAAAAAGATGGCTCCAAAACTGAACTCCATTAAATTTACATTGGGACAAACGGAATTTAGTCTAATCAAGCACCCTAGAAAAATTAAGTCCTTCTAGATAACTCAATTCCTTCCTCATTTGCAGCAAGGCTGCTACACTGGTTTCAGCTAAAAGATAGCCAGTTTGGACCATTTGAAGGAGAAGGTGAATCAAACCCATGCTGTACATACTAGTATCTCACATAACTCTAAGCAGACACAGAACCCATGCCAAATGGTTTGCAATCATCACAAACATGCTACACTGCATCTCATCAAAACACTTGTGAGAGAAGCAGCTCCCTGATTACCAGTGCACCAAAGCTGCTTGGCCTGGTTTACATAAAACAAAAGTTATTTCCAAACCAAGTATCAAAATGGAGGTATTAGAACAGCAAGAAAACAGCAAGGATAACATTATCCTTCCTGGTGCCACAAGAAGGATATTCTAGCATGACAATGTGATATTCATGCTTCCCATGAGGTCCAAGGATGGGGTAGGAAGGGGTAGGAAAGAGTAATCAATTGGCCTGCACATGATATGGGGTTACTTAGTGCTTGTGAAGTGCCTTTAGGAGTCTGATCTCCACTGAGGACTCTGTGTACCCACCATACAGATGCTGCACACAGGGTAGAACATAACTTGTTCCTTTTCCCCTTTGAAATGGAAGAACAAACAAAACTCCCAGGGAAACCACAAGCCAGCTTCCTATTCTTGACTGCTGCAAATAGTTCAAATGCTTGCAAATAACTTCCCAGTTCCTCTTTCCTTGCTCCAAAAACTCAAAGACATTTCAGCAAAGGAAGAAGTTAGTGTGTCTGCTGCAGAGTCAAGTGGGAAGAAGTGGTGATCAAGCACTTACTATGATATTACTTGAAGACTGTATCACACTGCTGTTTCCCCAAAAGATCAAGACTGCTCAATTCACTGGTGATTTGGACACGGAAAAGGCCTGCTCTGCCTCCCTCCCCCTACTTTCACGTGGGTAAGAAAAGCAGCAAGGAGCAAAGACAGGAAAATAAATTCATTATTAAACCTCAAAAATGGTGCTGGACTGCAAAAGCTACTGCTGACTTGACCACTTTGTGCAGCATTTACTTCCTCTACAGTTAAACCCCAAACCCCACCCTCAGAGTTTTCTAGAATTGCTACAAGCTTTTAATTATCCTTCTAAGGAGAGGCAGAGTCAGATAAAGAGAGGCAATGCTAATCTCAGCTTCCACTTAGTTACTCATCTCTTATTTCCAACAGATGGTTGGTTCCTTCACTGACTAGTCTCTCCACAGATTCCTAAGTAGGTACAGAACAGCCACATGGCAGCGTGGGATCCACAGAAGATAATAGGGCACTTCCTTTCTAAGCCCCTTAAATATGGGCAGCAGATCATGAACACTACAAAGCAGGGAGAAGAAGAAGAGGAAAAACCCCAAAGCCTACACATTTAGTTTATGACACTTGAAGAATGTTCCTCTATTGCATTGTTAACTGCTGGTCCTTGGTGTGATTGTGGTCCAGGCCAGACAATAATCTCACAAATTTTGGGCACAGCTCAGGAACTAGCAGGGGCCTCTGGCGACTGTTACCAGTCACTGTTTGCAGGCAGTCACCATTTCTAAGGATAGCAAGAGCTGAACATTACAGACCTGGGCTGTGTCGTGTCAGTTCACTGCAGCGCAAAAGACAGACCTGGGAACTTGTAATTCACTGTCAGGTGTTTATCCTTCGCAGCCTTACCAAGTCTCCAGCTTCAGACCCATGACTGGTTTAGGTTAGCTCTGAGGATCTCATTTAATATCTAACCAGAAAAGCAGCATAGGGATCAGATATGATCTGCAGTGATGTCCCTCAAGAGTCTTGACCCCTTTTTGAGGATAAAGTTACAAGCTGTAGGAAGAGAAACATTTGAAGGTTGGAGAGTAGCACAGGAAAATGAAATTGTGTAATAAAGAGAGAAACAATCTTGCAGAGAAGACTAGGAGCAACAGCTCTTCCTTATCAACTGCAGAGAAGACACAGGTATCTAGATAGTTTGGAAGAACTCACATGTCTGATTTCTGTTTGGTCTGGAGGTTTATCTGTAGTGCTCAAGTGGCTCTTACTCAAACTAAATCCCAGGCCTGTTTGTTAACAGCCTAGCAACAACAGAGAAAATGTTTATAGCTGCCAATTTAATTTGAGGTACCTTTGAAGCAATTTCTGCCCTTGGGTTCTGAAAGGATGACTGACACCAAGAGAAAGTTCAGCAGGAGAAGAGGGATGTTTTCACAGCACTGCTGACGTCTTCTGTACATAGTTTGCACTGTTCATAGGCGAGAGCATGCAGAGAAGCTTCAGAACAATGACTCAATACACACATATCTATACAGATAAACAGATTCATATGGATGACAGTACAATTAATGCTGCAAACGCTCCATTTCAGTGGAGTCCACTCCACAGCACACATCCCTGTGGAAAAGGCAGAGTGCCACATGCCAGAGTAGACTGAGCTAGAGTTGAAAGTGTTGCTCTATTTTGTTTCCAGCTCCATGCTCCCATTCAGCAAACACTGACGCTTTCCTTGAAACATAAGCACGCAGGGCAAGAGGCAACAATTGGCAAAACCTAGAGATATGCTGTCACCACTTGATGGAAACTCAAGCACCTTTCCAGAGTCTCTTGCCAATGTAATCAAATTGTGCCATTATAGATTCTCTGGCCAAGGTTTCTAATAAAGTATTTCCAGCCTCGCTTCTTGCCAAAATGTAGAAATGCAAGTCAACATTCTCCAGTAATTCATATGTGCTTTGTGGCATGGCATAAAAACCTCTCATTCTTTTTTCTATTTTTGCAGTAATGCTGCTGCTTAAATCAAGGCAAGTGTTTAGCACTGGAATGACGTAAACATAACTCCAGCATCTGTTCTCTGAAGGAGAGGAAGATGAAACAAAAGAATGAACTATGCTCTTTTACTTCTCTCCTTTAAATTCCTCAGATATATTAAAAAAACCCAACAAAACAGTAATCTTTCCTGCTGCTGAGAGCATTACAATCTCTTCCTTTGTGCGCACAAAAAAAATTCTGAACAAAGAGGAAACCAAAATCTCAAAGTCTGAAGCAACAAAGTTGTTGTTTCTTGCTGAGGATGGATTGCATAGGTAAATAGGTATCAGAGCTGGTGAACCTGATCATCCTGAAGTTTATGCCCATAGAACCACAACATGATAGGGCTAAAAAGGTTAGAAATTGGACAGTGGCCTGTTTAAAAAGAGGATCAACTAGTAACAAAAAGTTTTCTCGAAGTCATTGTTACAAATCTGCTTTTTCAGAACATCTGGTGTGTGCACGGTGCCTATCAAAGCTTCCCACACTCTAAACCTCCCACATCTCCCTGTTCATGGAATCAGAAAGTTAAATGTGGACTAGACAAACCCAGGAAACAATCTGAGACTGCACCCTACAAGTTAATTGAGTAACAGTGCAACCTCACTGAAGCCATGCAAAATTAGGCCAGGAAAAGCCTGCAGGAAAATGAAGATTCTTGGTCAGTAAACTAAGGTATCTTTCAGTGTCCTCTTGCTGCCTTCCTTTTCCTCACAACACAATCAGATGCAGCACATAAACCCAAGCAGTGTTGTCACATAAGGCCAAAGATAAATTGCACCAGAGCTTGTCTTCTTGCCAGTGAAACCAACTGCTCTGAGCTATAAGTTTGCATGAACAGCCCAACCCTTTTTTCCTGTCAGAGACATAAGTCCTCTTTTGTCCACTCCAGATCAGATCAATACTACAACAGTGCTCTTCAGCAGGACATCTGATCTTTCGACAGCTGGATGAGCCACAGCCCAGCTCCGAGCATTCCCACTGCTGCAAGAGCTCTGAGGAGAGAGTTGGAAATGAAGTCTTTAAGTGTACCTCTCCCGAGACCACGAACCACAACTGTTATCCACGCTTGAATTTCATTACTACATAGTTGAAACTAAACCCTGACTTTTCTGCTAAGTGGCTAAGAATCCTAGGACAACTTCACTTAGTTGTGTGGCTTCCAGCCAAATAAACCAATTCCATCTTTCTCAGGTTGAGAGTTAGCTGAGTGTCTGCATTCGCAAGTCTTTTTTCCCTGATACAAAGGAATAAAGATGGAAAGTGGGGGGAGGCACTAAATGGTTAGAAGAAAATTACAAAAAGAAAAATTGCACAAGGATATTTGCTCTGGTGTGTGAGAAAGTTACTGTATGGAGGCTCTGTACAACATTTGTACTCGACCTCCTGGCACTGTGACAGCACAGTTTCTACCTCTGGTAAAAAGCTGCTGCAGCAGAAAAAGAAACAGCAAATAGTTTTGCCTCAAGGACATGGCAGAGATGCTCACTAACCTTCCCTCTGAGACAGGCAGCCAGCCAGCCACAGGTACTGCAGCTCCTCTCAATCCAAACAGAAGAGGCCTTGCACCATAATATTTGAAGGTGTGTTGTCATGTAAATTTAGTGCATACCACTTATGCCATGATACCTGCAGGCATGTGTTTGTCACGCAGCTGTGGGGAAGCAGCTTACCTTCCTCCACGGAAGCTGAAACACTGCACCTTACTCTGAGAGAAGAGCAAGCACCAGGCGGGCTGAGCAGAGCGATGACCTGCCAGCAATCCACACCCTCACCCTGCACTGACTTGTTAAAGGAGTCATACCCCTAACATCTCATACTTTAGGTACACCTCCCTTCTGCCACTCTAACTAGATATCAACTGGAACCAAAACTACAAAAGTATATGAACGTTGAGAAAGCTCTATTCCATATTTAAAGCCCAAATCCATGTTTACTTCTGGTATTAATGCAGTGTTTCTTCCTGTCTACTAATATCAGAAAGCTGCTTCTGTCTCCTGGGCTCGCTTACAAATATAAAAAGCACTTCAGAGCTGCACAGTGCCATTACAAAGGACAAGAAAAATAAGACTGTGCAGTATCTGCCCAAGTTACTGAAGTGAGTCCTGCTGTGATGACAACTGAAAGTTAATGTTCAAAGGCTGGGTTTCTCCTACTCACCATTTCGCAGGCCTTTGAAGCACCTTTTCTAACCTGAGCAAGTTGAAGTTAACATTTTCAATCATTATGTCCAAGGATGATGACCTGGATACAAGTTTAGACACTCCTCCTTTCACAAAACTTAAGTGAGACGATGCATGGAAACCAGCAGCGCAATTTTGACACTGCTCCAGATATGCTCCAACAGCAGTGACATGTTCTGTACCTGCATCTCACTCTACCACCACTACTTTATCTCCAAAGAGAGGAAGAGCACTGGCATGACAGAGAGGCTAGCTGATGGAATCAGAAATCTAAGGAAGCCTTACAACACCATGAATGAGTTTGTCATTCACATCGCCCAGCTCCTCCATTTAACTCAATCTTACATGCTCAACTAAGGCTGTGAAAGAAATAGAGGTCTATCTAGTGCCATCCAGATAGTCACATCTGTAAAGACGACATCTGTCACCTAAGAGCAGCACTGAAAGTACCAACCAGATGGACATGAGCTTTTAGCACATTAATTGTGTTCTGCATTAACTGGTGACCTGAGGGCAAAAAGCTCCAGATTCTCCTTGCACAACCTCAAGGCACTGCTCCCACTTCCATCTCTAACCCAGCAGAGCACTTAGAAGTGTCATTCTCTTGCCTATCCTCCTCCTCTTCTATGACACTATCAGCTGAACAGAACAAAGAATGAATTTGTCAAAACGTGCAGTAGCTTTCTCGTGCAGGCCTGGAGGTGTGATTTAAAAGCACAGTTCAGAAGCATAGAGAGAATTGTCATAGAGTTAAAAGGCTGTTCAAACAACTAGGCCTTTGTTTCAACCTGCATTGTAAAGCAGGGTCAAAAACCCCAAAGATGTGACATGCAACGTAGCTCCAGCTTTAGCCATTAGTCACATTCAAATTAGTTATAAATAGAAGGGGGAAGAAAGGCCAACACCAGAATGAATGGGTATAACCAGCTCCTACTCCGAGTTCTCTCATCACCATAAATACTTAATTATTTTCTGGAGCATGAGGCCTGTATTTTTAATTGCAGAAACCAGAATTGCTACTTAAATCCAGTAACTGGATTTGTTTGAAGGGAAGATTGTTTGTGCTTTATCCTGTGGGAAGCTGCTAACGCCCAGTCATTTCCCTCTCCTGTTCTCCCCTCACTGACCACAGAGAGACCACCTCACATAAAAGAGTTTTTCTTTTTCAGACAGGAATACTACAGGAGTATGTCCTACACAGTAAATCCTGAACTTAAGGGCTGAGACATTTGGAATTCACTAGCTGTGCTTCTGATCTCTAGTAGGTGATTTTTTTGCACACGTTACAAAACCATTTTCAGAGTAATTCAAGATGTCATGGTTCATACAAATACAGCATCCTCCTTGAGTTTAATGCATCTCTTTTACTTCAGTTTGGTTTAAACTTTCAGAAATATCTGAACACAAACATTTGGGAGAAAAGAATGAGTAGAGTCATAAAAATTCCTTGGTATATAAATAATTAAATTGACTTCTATAAGAGAAAGCTGTTCTCAAATCTTTTCTGCACAGGGCAAAAGTCTGTAAAAATCTTACTTACCCATAATAGTATAGTTGACAAATATAACTGTTCTTTTTCTTCTCATGAGCAATGATTTCCAGATTTGGGATTGGCCAGGCTTCAATGCAGAAAAAAGACTTCTCATGACAATCCCCAAATAACTTGAGAAGTCAGGAAATATCCTAGTTAGGAAAGGGGTGGATTCATCCTGCCTGAAGTATTTGGCAGACCAAGCATCCCACGTCTCCCACATATTCAAAGAATCCACTCTTTCCACTTCAGCAAGACTTCCAATTGGGTGTTACACTGACAACCAGTGCTTTACCATAGCCAGCCATTATCCATGCAGTACACAGGAAAAACTATTGGTCATCCAGCAACTTTATAAATTGCAGTTGCACCCTTACTGTTGCGAATTATATTGTTGTTATAGTCCAACCACACCTCAAGTGTCAAGTCCTCCCCCTTCAACACTAGCTAGAGCACAAGGAAGAAAACGGTCTCCTCAAGAAGGCCTTCTGAGAGAAAGCCTCAAGGGCTTCCATTTCCAAATGGAAGTGGTCATACTGTGGACACTTTGCAAGAAGATTTACTTCTGCATTTGTTTCAGGATTATTTAGGAATCTTTAATTACAGCGTCTGATCAAGTGACAGGAAATCTTTTCACAGTTACCTTCTTAAACAGCCCAGGCCAAACTCGCACCTTTGGCAGATCCTGAGTCAGGCAAGACAGTACTGCACAACTGTCCTTGTGGTGAGGCGTGACCTAGTGTAAGCATGTGGATGGGCACTCAACAGGCACATACTGTAATGCAAGACCTGGTGTCCTGGCATGTCCCATGGCAAGCAGTTTAACCTTTGCCTCTGTTTCTGCATTTATTTAAAAAGCACATAACATGTGCCAGCTTGGCATGGCAAAGGGATTACCTGTTACACCACGCAGGAATTTGAAGAAACAGGATATGTACACACATACATCCCATGAATATGCCCTTCAAGAATAACTGCCCTTACAATCCATAATGACTTTGTTATCTATGGTTTCAAGACTGGGAAACCAGTGGGATGCAAACATTTCTCCAACTTCGTGCAAGCAATCTATTTTAAAATAGCTTCAGTGTGGTACATTGAAAAACAAAACAAAACAAAAACAAAACAAAAAAAACCACCAAACCAAACCCAAAACCAAAACATAAAAAACCCTACAGTTAAAATACTTCAAACCTGACGGCAAGTAGCATTTTCCCTGGGTATGACAAGTAGGCTGCCTTTTAGGGATGATTCACAAATACCATCTGACACCCAGGTATGCACCAAAAGAGCTTGCTGCTGCTATTTTCTTCACAAGCGGCTGTCCTGGACCACTCACAAAGGAGAAACGTTCTTAATGGCTTTAGAGACAAGGTGTGAGGAACAATGCTTGACTTCTCCATGTGTTTTGAGAGAAGCAACCTCTGCACTTAAAAGCTCAATGGTTTGGCAGGAATAGAAAACCTGTGCAAAGCAGTTACAAACCCTACTGCTCCCCACCACGCAGGTATCACCTTACAGTTCAGCAAGATAAAAGCTGGCTCTGCAAACAGTGTGCATAACCTAGTCCTAGCATCATCAAACACAAAAACTTGCCTGGGCAAGCTGGGACAGACAGCTAGGTTGAGAACAGTTTCTACCAGCTTCTCTGAAGTACACCTCAGAATATGGGCAACATTCCAGGTTTTGTAATACACAGCTTCCATACCCCTGGCTGGGCCTTTTGCTAGGATGGAAACAGGATGGACAATTTCCTACTGCTTTCCAGTTGGTGAAATCCTATTAAACCAAACTGTTTTCATCAACGAATTTTGAAGTTCAGAAAAAAAAAAAAACAAACAATAAACCAACATATTTTTCCTCCTGACAGCTACTGTTACCAGCACTGTGGAAACATTTCAGCTAACTATAGGAATATTTCTTCCCAGGAATTGCTGTCATAGGCACCTAGATAAGAACTGCTGCCATAAGCATAATCCAGATAAATCTTCAGTAATGTTTCTGAGAAGAGGAAGTTCAAGGAAGACCTGACAGATACAAACACCTGACTGACAAGCCCATGAAAGTGATACAGCTTCATCCCCCTGTTTGAGCAAACAGGATACCCCAGGACATGCAGAGCCAGTCACCTCCAAGAATGAGAGATTATTTTCCCTCGTACAACACCATGTTTGGCCACACTGATCCACTCATTTATCACGCTGCTACCTTATCACACAGGAACCTGTTTCTCAAACTGTGAAAACTGAAAGAACTGTGTAAAATTTCTGCATCACAGCTACCACAAGTTAATCCATTTCAAAGCACTAATCCTGATTTTTGAAACCTCCCTTGAGCTTTGATTAGGCTTTCAGGGAAAGACATCTTTCTTCTTTAATGCATCGTTACATCACAGAAGCTGCTATAAGCAGCATGTCACAGCATGGAAAACCTTCAGACTAGCTGAAGGCAAATCCATGACCTTTTTCAGTTGTCTCAGGGCAGCTAAGACACTACGGAAAAAGTTACACAGAACTTACCAAACCATTCTTCCAAGGAGCTGCCTAAATCGTATTATAAAAACATATTCTTAGCAGTTGCCAGTTAAGGATCTAAGTCTGTTTTAGAAGCTAAACACCTTTAAAATTCACTAAGCTAGTTCTCTCACCTACTACATTTATTCACACTAGACTTTCCAAATGTTTTTCTTGCACATCATAGTTCTGTATTATTCCTTTAAACAATTACACACAGTTTTGTTGTCAGATCCTACAGAACTCCCATGGCAAAGAGATCTGGTGAAAAGTAAGTCAAGAAATCCAAACTATGTCTTATTAAGATCAAAGACTTTATGCTTATTTTACAAAAAGCTTTACTGGTAACCAAGAACCCATCCAATACCTGAAAACCTTAGTCAACAAACACAGCTTGTGTGTTTGGGGTTTTTTCACCCCCTCGTCGTCAGTTACGAATTAATTACCTTATTTTTACTATACCCTCAACCTTAGATGCTCCCTTTACAATCATAAGTTATGCAGAACTCTTGGTGCCATGGAACAACTCCCTGATACTGCATTTTTGGTGAAAGTCACATCAGTTCTCAGAACATATGGCCAAACCTGAGTTCATACTAATGGAATTGTAGCTGATGTTTTTCAGTGCCTTCTTGACAGAGCCAAGTCACAAAGTAAGAGATCACCTACAGGCAGCCCTCTCTTACTAGAATCAGTCAAGCACAGGGTTACTAAGTTGAAACTCTGTGGTGTCATTCAGTGATTTCTGCTTTATCATTTCAACATTTGGAGCTGGCATTTCCTTAGAAGAAAGAAACGACACTCATATAAACTGCTAGAGTACTTCTTTGCTTGAAGCCTGACTGATTTCTGAACATTCTGGGTTGAAAACTGGTAACTGGCTATTAAAATGTAACTGCTGAAAGTAGCAACTGGATAATTCTGAGTTTCTGTAGTACATGTGTTTGCTACGTGTGACTGGATGAGTAAACAAGTGTCAGCTTCATTCAGTTTAGTAAAAGTTAAAAAAAACAACCTTGAGCAGTGTAAGAGGCTCATCCTAAAACAAGCAATACCTCAGTCAAAAGACTGCAGTGTACTGATTGCATTACATTTGACTGTCAAGATTAAGCGTTGTTTCTGATGTTGCCATACTTAAGTTTTTGAAGCCATAAACTTTCTGACCTATTAAAAAAAAAAAAACCAACAAAAGGCTCTTAATGAATCAGAACAAAAAGCAACTCCAAATAAAAATCTTGAGACATAGGAAGCATTTTAAAACGGATGCATGGGTTTCTTATTCTGGAACATGTAAGGTTCAGAGAGCTGTAGTACGCCCATCCCTTCCATCATAAGAATTCTGTAAATTAAATACAGAAAACACAGGACATTTTTGCAGTTAGTTCCAGACATATTAGGCCTCAAGCTGCTAGTTCACTCAGTTTCAGAACTTCTCAAATGCATGCAAATAGCAAATAGACTATATCCATATGAGTAAGAAAGGTGGAGGAAGATGATCAGGCAGTAGTGAGGAGAAACCTTTGTTTTATAAAAAAGAAACCCACATAGCAAACGCAGAGTTAAGTAAATAATTCTATCCTTTCTGACTTACCCTAATTTAACAAGCACATGATGTCTTGCAATAGTATAAAGCATTCAAAGTGTAATATTTTTACAAAACACATTTTCCCTAAGAAAAGATAGCTGATGGCACTTCTTTTCTAAGTGGTTACTTTATGCATGCTTTTGGATGCTTCTTAGGACTTTTTAGGCACAGGGAACTTATTTTGATTACGGTTTGCATACCGCACATGACAAAGAGTCAAGTCAGGAGCATTTAAGCAAAGATGACACAGCCCTCAAGTAAACTAAGCACAGAACACAGGAGAACTCTAGCATCTCAACTCTGCTTCAGCATGAAACAGTTCTGAGAATGTCTAATCAAAACAGCAACACTACCAATAATTACCATTCATCACGTGTGTAAGAGCACAGGACTACGAGCTTTTATCATTGTCAACAACCAAAGAGCATTGCATTTCAACACAGAGCAGCTTTCCTTTGGTAAGCAAACTGGCACTGAGTATGCCTTAAAATTAAAGATTTGATGGAAATTTGGACTACTGGCTGATTCAGAGTTCAGGTCCTACTTCTAGTAACTTATGACAATAAGAAAGGTCAGGCAGTAAGAGATACTCTCAAGTCAAACAGGAAGATTTAATTTATCTAGTTCGGGAAGACAGTATGGAAATCATCAAGGCACAAGAAGATGCCAGGACAGAGGAATGAAAAAAAATAAAGGTTGATCAGATATTGTGAAGAAACACCACAATGCTCAGACTAAGCCTATTTGCAAGGCACAAGAGAAAAAGCAGGATTAAAGGCTGTGACCAAATAATACTGCCCTGCTTTGTTCAAGCCATTGAGTCATTAGTCTTCAGCATAATATTATATTTCAAAATCAAAGCTACCAGTAGCAATGGTAGGAATTCTGACACCTGCAACACAACGTGGTTGTTGAAAACACAGGACCTCACTGTAGTAACAGTAAAATTAATGGTGAAGTCTTTGGCCAGGTCTAAGGCTCTACTGAAGTCAGGCTACATACACACTATGACTATGCTGTTAAACATATGGAAATCTGGTCCAGTAACTCAAAGGAGAACTTCAGGGCACAAGAAAGACTCCAGATGATTTATTTTGGATGTGTTGCAAACAATAACACCAACCATCAGCAGTATAATCAGTGATGGAAACTCCACTCAGATGCTTGGAACAAGAAGTTCCAGTTTTCTCCTCTTACAAAAAATGCTAAGGCATTTCCTCACCCAAAAGGGCTCCTATCTGTATGCACCAGTACAGTTTGCAGTGGATCAAGTATTTCCCTTATTGTGGTGTTGCATCTAAATGACCCCTACTACTGTACTTGTTTCTGCAACCAGGAGAAATCCATTCAGTCATCTTTCTTGCAGAGGTACCCAAGTCACATCTGGCTTCTCTCTTTCAAAGACCTAAAAAAAAGATAATAAGTGGCAAGAAAGAGAAGAGGAAGGCAAAGAACAGAAGGTGTTCATCCTGTCTTTTATGATTTAAGGCATGTTAACAGAAGGGATGGTTGACTGATTATGATTACACTCTGTGATTCTTGCGCTCCTTGTTCTTTGCCCATCTCCACTAGGAAAGCAAAACCTGTCAGCAAACTGGTGAGTCAGCATGCTGCTGCTGTTTGTCTTAGCTATAAGGCATTGATTTTTCTACACAACACTTTGATATGGGGTCACAGGTATCCTAAGTAAAATCTTTACTGAGAGCAAGGGGGTCATGGCAGCAAGAGCTGTTCGCTTAAACAAAAAAGTCAATTCTATTTTTACAGTATTTGTTTGGACTTTTACATTTTCTGTGAGACTTGAGAAGGAAAAAAAATAGAAAACCAGTCAGCTATCTTTAAGCTGTTTAAAATAAAGAAGGAATGATGTATTTGTCACAATAATCTTAATTTAAAAGTCACTGAATGTTCCCCTGTAATCAGGTATCGTACACATATGTATGTCCAATTAACACAAGACCTAAGGCTAAAATATAGAGTAACTTCAATACATGAAAGGAGTTTTCAGAAAACAGTACATCCATTTCTTCAGCACTTGTCCAGAAAGCATGCCATTTTCAATATATCTGAAATTAGACAATTAAAAGTCACAAGGAATTTGTAAACTCCAAGCAATGCTATTTGGACAGAAAACTCTAAATTCAGTGTACTTTAAAAATAAAAATGCAGAAGGGGCTTAGGAAGCTCAGAGGTCTCCCTCTTCACAAAAAAAGAACACTGTAAAAGGAATTACAATACTTCAGTCTGCAGCGTTGGGTAATCAAAGAATCTCTGCTTAATAGGCTGGAGATTAGTTATGAAGCACAACACAGAGTAAGACCATAAAAAGCTAATTGCAAATCACTGTTTTCTTGTTTAAATTGGCAGGAAATTGTGAAATATTTCCTCTACAAAAACATAGGTGAGCCATTATGTAGAATTTACCATTAATGAGGAGGAAGCGAAATACAGAGCAAAGTGGTAATAACAGGTTAAGAAACCAGTTGCTTCTGAAAGAGACAGTCACTGGGCAGGAAATGTCTGTATGTTAGCATGTAAGTCTGAGATTTATAGTCAAAGCCCATTTTAAGACAAACCACTTAAGAGTTGTTTTAGGTTGTGAATGCATATAACACCAGGTGCTATTTCCTATATATGTTGCAAAAGGGAAAAAAGGACGACCTCGGGAACTACAGACCAGTCAGCCTCACCTCTGTGCCTGGCAAGATCATGGAGCAGATCCTCCTCAAGGCTCTACTAAGGCAAATGGAAAACAAAGCAGAGGTGACTGGTGGTAAGCAGCATGGCTTCACCAAGGGCAAATCATGCCTGACTAATTTGGTGGCTTTCTATGATGAAGTCACAGCAACAGTGGACAAGGGAAGGGCAAGTGATGTCATCTACCTGGACCTGAGTAAAGCATTTGACTCTGTCCCACATGACATCCTGGTCACTAAACTGGAAAAACATGGACTTGATGGGTGGAGCACTGCTGGAGAAGGAATTGGCTGGATGGTCACACGCAGAGAGTGGCGATCAAGGTCAGTCTCATGAAATTCAACAAGGCCAAGTGCAAGGTCCAGCATTTGGGTCGGCACAATCCCAAGCACAAATACAGGCTGGAGAGCAGCCCTGAGGAAAAGGACCTGGGGGTCTGGGTTGATGAAAAGCTCAACATGAGCCAGCAGTGTGAGTGCAGCCCAGACAGCAACTGTGTCCTGGGATGCATCAAGAGCAGCATGGCCAGCAGGGCAAGGGAGGGGATTCTCCCCCTTTACTCTGCTCTCATAAGACCCCACCTGGAGTACTGTGTACAGTTCTGCAGCCCCCAACACAAGAAGGACATGGAACTGTTGGAGCAAGTCCAGAGGAGGGCCATAAAGATGTTCAGAGGGCTAGAGCAGCTCTGCTGTGAGGACAGGCTATAAGGGTTGGGGCTCTTCAGCCTGGAGAACAGAAGGCTTTGAGGAGACCATATAGTAGCCTTCCAGTATCTGAAGGAGGCCTAGAGGAGGGCTGGGGAAGGACTATTCACAAGGTCTTGTAATGACAGGACGAGGGGTAATGGGTTTAAACTGGCAGAGGGGAGATTTAAACTGGACGTTAGGAGGAAGTTCTTTACAGTGAGGGTGGCGAGACACTGGAACAAGTTGCTCAGGGAGGTTGTGGATGCTCCCTCCCTGGAGGTGTTCAAGGCCAGGTTGGATGAGGCCTTGAGCAATGTGTTCTAGTGGGAGGTGTCCCTGCCTATGGCTGGGACTTTGAACTGGATGATCTCTGAAGTCCCTTCCAACTTAAACCATTCTATATATGAGTGAAAGAGCTATATAATTAGTACTGTTAAGAAATTTGGGTTAGAGGTGGCCAACAGAACTTTCTGAAACCTTTCTGGATGCATCACCAGAAGAGACACCCCAGACTATTTCGTATTCTCAGTGCAAGTCAGAGGTTTGCATGGAGTAAGCAGCATTCGGCTTACTTCTGAGGCTAAGCGGAGATGAGAATGGACATATGCCACGTACTACAAGTAGAAACAACTAAACCCTATTAAGTATATGATGAGCTTTTTGTTTGACATCTCTCTGCATGGTCCCTGAAGAAACTTTTTCCAGTCATGAGCTATCTCAGTCTCCAACAGCCTCCAACATTGGTAAATAGCTCCTCCTTCGGCAGTAACACACCAGACTATCTGAACCACCCTCTTCAGATCTGAAGCTTGATATGCTACAGAACAGAGGTGTTTAAGGCTCTTTGTGGCAATGATCTGCAAAGGACTCTTCAGAGATTCGCAGACTGCATTTTCAGCTGAGTACTCTGCTACAGAAATAGAGGGTGAATAAACATACAGCAAACGGCAGTTGCAAAAACTGTGTTGCCTTGAAGCTACGCTAGCAGTTATTTTTTCCTCATCAAGACTACTTCAGTTCTTTTAGAAAAAGTAGATTTTTGTTGTTGTTGTTTGAAGGTCAACCAGCATTTCAGAAACAAGGGAATTCATACTGGAGTCCCACTTCAGCTCTGTGTTCCTCCTGTGTTTCATGCATTCTTTAAACATACTAACACCCACGTTTAGGAAGCTGTTTATGTCTGATGTTTAAAGTATCATTCCTTCCCATTCACACCAAGCAAGCCTCCATCAAAAAGAAAAATCTTGACTCAGCAGCTATAAGAATTGTGATTATTAGGAATTAAAGGCTATGATTCATCTTTGCTTGACACAGCATAACTTCAGGCAATAATGGAAAATTCCTCTAGTTTAATACTGTCTGCAAACACAAGCATAAACAAAGAGAAGCTTTGTGGAGTTAAGACTATGTCACTTCAGCTTTCTATAGCAAGACCAAGCATTCAGTGACAAAACATTACCTATTCACACCATTGCTACCATAAATTTGGTAAAGCTGCTGTCAAACAACGCAAAGTTAAAACCAAGCACACTGCAATGATCTTGATTCTATGACAGACTGAAGGCAACTGTCCACGTTGCTTTCCTACTTTCTGAGATGTACATAAGCCGTAACCTACAAAAGACAGTAGGATGGTACAGTAGGGAAATTCAGGACATGTGACACATTCCATAAGCCAGACATTCCTATTCTAACTGAAAATCAGGTGTGTTCTGTCCGTACTCTTTGCCTCTGCAAAGTAATAGAATACCACAGCCCAAGCCACAGCTCTTTTGACTAATCTCTATCATGCCTCTTCTGTGGCTGTCCTTGTCACCGCTTGTGACTAACGACTGGGTTAGAAATATGCTGGCAAGGAGTCATCTTGGACTCTGATAAGAGCCAGAAGCGTGGGCACTGCATAACAATATGACTCAGATAAGGCACATCAATTTCACCTATGAAAAGAACACTCAAAGAAGTTTTCTTATTTAATAACTCCCAGCCTGTCTATCCTGAATGACTTTCTAGAAAACAGGTCCCGAGTGACACTCTTCCAGTTTCTACAAGAGGCAGCCAAAAGCTTCTGCTGACTGCCGAACAAACCCATTAAGTCTAACCCTGCAAATCTATGAAGGACGAGGCCACAAGAGGAAGCTAATCTCTTCTTCCTTCCAAGAAGGAACAGATGGCCCAGAGAGAAGGCAGTATTGTAATAATCTCCGAGTTATAGTATAATCTCCTCTTCCAGTTCACATCCTAATAACCAGCTAAAGACCTTCACCGTCTCCTGCAGAAAAGAGGCCTCACTCCATAGACAGGCATGTCCCACCAGGTAAAGCTATAGCTATTCTACCAGGAGCTAAATTCACATGCTTGCACATCATGCATTATTTTTCTCCTAAATCCCCTACAGCAGTGACAAACTCCAATTTTCATAAAGTTTCATAAAGTCCAGATTTCTTTTGAGCTGTAACAAAATTCACAAGGTGGCATTGCTCAAGATTCCATTACGTTGCCAGAGAGAAGTACACACCAGCATACTAGAATTACTCAATGAGTGATATGAGAACAAATCCTTTGTTTGGCACTTTAAACTGACAAAAAAAAAACAGTCAGCAGAGCCTTGAGAACAGGGCATGACATTGCTTTGGTCAAGATGCTTCACTCAAAATATTAACTACTTAGAGAATACAGTTTGTAATCCCCAAAAAATGTGTATGCAGTGGTATGGTGCAATGTATCAGTTGCACAATTACAGTGGACCATTCCTTAAAACTGTTCTGGGGAGTATGTATCGGCTCAGTTAATAACAGAGCTGACTTGAATTTTGCTAAAGGATTTATTTCTGAATTGTTGCTTAAATAACAAGACACAAAAAAGTGATTATCAAAGGTTCTGCTCAGAATAGTATATGTTTCTATTCATAGTGGGAAATAAGGGCAAAAAGGCAAAATCTGAGGTCTAAGCAAAGAGAGTTTGCAAACTTCTAAGCAGAAAACCAAAATTACTATGTCATGATGCAACTTCTGTTTAAAGATTAATGAAAACCAGCCAAATGCACAGTTTTGCAAAATCAGTTCAATATAAGTGTAACCTCAAGCAGGGACATATCTGAGGACACGTCAGTTTGCTTTTCCAACAAAAGAGGGGAAAAAAAGAGTAACTGCATCTGCTATACTAGCCCAAAAGTCTCCAGCTTCCTGAACGAACACAACCAGGTGCCAAAAGCTTCGCATCGGACTAGAAGCCTTGAAAAATACTCTCCACGCTAAAGGTCTGAGAGGAGAACCAGGCTACTCAATATAGCTTTATATTGCTATTTCCCTGTAAGTCCTTAAGAAAAACTAGTTGAACTGGTGAGTGAAAAAAATGCCCCTTGCTCTCCACAGACAGGTGCTTCACAACACCCAGTACACAGATCCACAAAGAATGATAAGCCTAAGCTTTTAAAAAGTGTTAATATTATAAAAATGATATAAAATGCCTTTCATTCTCAAACAGTTGGTCTCTTGACAATGTGTCTCTGCAGCTCCCAAGCACACATATAATAAAAACCTCATCAAGAACAGATCCTTGAAAAGGGACAGATATGTGGTTGAAAGCTGTGAAAGTTCACACTTCAGAAAAATCAAACTAACAAACTGCTGAGCCCTGTTAATTGTTTCTTAAAAAAAAAATAAAGCCAACCCCAAACATAAGTTTTAAATAGCTTATCAAAGAGATTCTAAAATTTAGACTGATCAGGCCTAACAGCAGGTTTCATTAACTCGCCATAGATTTCTTACGTAGAAATATATGGACTTGTTTTTTGGAGTTTTGTTTTAATCTAAAGCATACAAAATCTGGAGGAAAAAAAACCAACAAACAAACACAAAAAACCCAACAAACAGAAATCAGAAGCATGCACATGCTTTTAAAATCATTAAGAAATATGCCTGGCTTTTTTGTCCATAGATGAAACCAAACTTTTATGACAGACTAGGACAATAACAAGCAGAGCCAAGACTGAGTTAGGGTCAAAGTGGATCATTTAAAATGTTTTAAAAATAATAATAATTTAAAAATTATAAACCCTTAAAAAAAAAAAATCTACCCGGTGTTTGAAACAGCATTAACAGAAGGCAGAGCATACATGCGAGCTGGAGGAGTGGAGAACCAGCAATGCCCTTCCAACACTCTACCAACAGCAACAGGCAGCTTGCACAAAATGTAGTTTTAAAGGAGCTATATGCCTTGAGATCCTTTCCACATGAATAATTTGTCTTCAGGAAAATGCCAGTTTAGATGCTCTTGTTTTCATAAGGCAGAAAAAGACCCAGCAGGATTATTTGGGTTATTTGGGGTTTGGGGTTTTTTGAGAAGTAGGAGAGGAAGCATATAGAGTTCCTTCAGCATAATTTATTTGTTTTATTCTTTTTCCAGCACATTAGAGTCATGCTCAAGCATGAAATGTCCTACAAGGGTAACTTCAGAACACCTAGGTCTGCTCTTGTGTTGAAAGCACAGAGGAAGGATGCAGTCAGAGAAGCACTGAATCACATTTCCTAACAAGAGAATCTTTCCAACACCTCCAAGAACCTTCAACAGTCCTTTAACAGATGAGACAGACAAGTTACTAGAGGATAACTCCACAGATTTTTCTAATTCTGCAAGTCAGATGAAAGAACTGAGTTCAGCTTTTTTTCAGAACCAACTGAAGATATCTGACTCGCACAGTTTTAAGGCAGACAAATTTAAGGGAGAAGTTCACAGGAACTGCTTAGGCTCTAATTTTTGAAATATCCTCATGATGACTCAACACATCCTTGTATTACTGCTTTTAGAAAAAAAAAAAGTCTTTTCAAGCAGTTATTTACGCCTGGTAGTACAAGGAATAAACAGATTTCCATTCCCTAAATCTTGGAATGTGCCTTCTACTAAAGCCATGAAGACAACTGCAGCTAAGTGACTGAACTGATAAACATAGCCAGCTTCAGAGTTCCTTGGAGTCCCAAGTTTTACAGCCCTCAAACAAATCAATCTCTTTCTTTTACTGGCCGTATATAAAACATAACATTTGCTTCAAGAACTGCTTATCCAAAAGTCTTTCTAATACAAAACAAGGGAAGTCACTATTGGGAATGTGGGAGTGGGATGAGAAACAGCAGTTTGTTTGGTTTGGATTTTTCCTTTTCTTAAGAGTACTGACCCATTAGAGCTAAAACATCAATCTCTAACTGCTTACTATATCAATGCAAGGACAACAAAAAAAAGAAAGAAAAATAATTTGCATTCTTTAGTAATCTAGCTCTCTTGACCGTTAAGTGTAACACAGAGCAACAGGACAATAAAAAGAGCAATTCCAGTGTAAATTTATGTACCATGCACAGGTTACGGAATGTAGTGCAGTAGGGTACTGTGCAGTGACAAACCTGCATTCCTTACAAAGTCAACAGCTCATGATTTGTACATGCAGGCAATTCTGAATGACCTTCAGGCTTTCCAACCTTCGCAGAAAGGTAGATTTATTTGGAACCACAAATCAGCACCTTTTTTTGGGGGGGGGGGATGGGGGCGGGGAATAAGAAGATATTTAGAAGAACACAGGTTTAAATGTCACATTAAGTAGCAAATGCAGAGGCCAGTACATTAGCTTTAAGAGCTGAATTTGAAAACTGGACTCCAAAAACTGGAGTGGATGATACAGAATTCGAGTGAACTCTGTCAGAATGGTTGTCTGCTCCTCCTTTATAATTTTTCTTTTGTAAGAGAAAAACATCTTCCCAGTTCTGTTCCACTTTTAAAACAGTGGCCTCTCTAGCAGATGTCTTATGTAAAAACATCTCATTTCAACGTAAGTGGTCCAACATTCACAATGGAGAAAAAGTTACATTGCTCTTAGTGTAGCGGACATAATACTAGACTGTCCTTTTTCTGACAAATACAATGTATCAACGTTTTATTTAAACAAGCACTGCCTGTCTCTTATTCTGACTT
The DNA here is from genome assembly GCA_013396835.1 of Psilopogon haemacephalus. Taxonomy (NCBI): domain Eukaryota; kingdom Metazoa; phylum Chordata; class Aves; order Piciformes; family Megalaimidae; genus Psilopogon; species Psilopogon haemacephalus. Next base: position 254,407 of record VWZI01000951.1, on the reverse strand, counting down.
TTTAAAGCATGATATAAATACTGGTTTGGAGGAGGTACTAAACTGGACTGCAATACAACAGAGCAGCATCTTAGGACAGCACTAGTAAAATAACAAGCAGCTGTTCATTGCACCAAAAACATCCCCTCAAAACATTGAAGAGTAAATTCTGGGTTTTGTTTAACGGACCAAGGCAATAAACCCTAGGTATCTAAAACTTCCGCATCACAAATCTCCCACCACTGACATCAAAGTTCTAATTCAGATTTAAGGTACCACATTAAGCAGAACTACTCCTGGATATAGAGAGACATGAAGGAATGGGACAGAAATAATTTTTCATGCACATCCAAAAATCAAAACAGTTAAAAGAAATGTATAGTTCCTGATGTTCCAAAATACGTGACAAAGAAAATGTTATTTCCAAGCATCTGAGATAAGGCAATAGAATTTTGCTTCCCAACTTCCTACAAGTTACAGAGAGGTATTTAATTGCTACTTCACAACCTGAACTGCCCTGTTCTCTAGTACCTAGACAGAGCACACAACTACCAAATAGGATGAGCCAGTTAAATGCTGAACACATAGCAGATGTTAGTACAAAACTGCCAACAGATGCACACAAGGCTCTGAAAATTCACAAAGCCACACTGGTATTTATACAAGGTTACTGGTTTGCTAGCCAAGTGGCAAAGTTCACCAAACAGGTCATACCTTTCTTCTTTTTCAATTCAGATTTAAATTTTATGTATTTTTCCTTATAACACTTCACTAAAATCTCAAGAGTAACCAGGTGGGCTGAGAATATTTTACTTACAGGTGTTTTCAAGCACCTTATGAATAAAAGGCCACAGGAAAGCCGAATACTCAGCCCTTTAGATGCATACTTTAGTTTGCTGCTCCTGGGTCAGGCAGCAGGACAGCAATCTGAGCACAGCACTTGGATGACTAACGCTGAAACAGCAGCAGTAATCATGACAGAGACAGTGAAGAACCTCGGCAATCCCACTCGGCTCCAATGAAAGAAAAATTACTAAAAACCCAGAGAAAAAAACAGTTCCAATGCTAAAACATACTTCCTTAAAGGCCAATTTTCACTGATGGGATTATATATGGCATTAACAACATGGATCTAAACAAAGCATATGGCATAAGCAAATGTTAGCATAAGGTCTTGGACACCTTTAAGAAGGGAACTTTAAGACAAATGGATTACAAAGTGTTGTAATAAAAATACCAATATGTCAAGGAAGGTGTGTATGGTGTTAAAAAAATAGCAATCAATTTAAAAAAACTGTCTCCTGAAATGAAAGACACAGAGTTATACTGAGCTAAAAGAACATAATCTTGGAGATCTTAATATAAGCTACTGTATTTACCAGCCTACTTCAGACAGAAAATTTCTCTGAAGCTTTTCATTTATAAGGACACCAAGGCAGAGAAATAATGGGACAAGAGGGCAGAAATACACTGGGTGTTCAACAGGGATGCACTGAGGGGTGCTTCCTTTTTCCTGGTACACTGATCAGGGAGACACAAGGAACATGGGTAAGATAGCTCCTTTCCCCAAAAGGTTCCACCTCAGGTCTCCCATCAAGGTAACAGTAGGCAGTGTATGAAAGAGCGTTTAAGCAACAGCAATTTTTCCGCTATGTGAACAAAACTATCAGGCAGACTAAAAGAGTTAAAACAAGGAGTAACGCCTAAGGAGTGGTGGGCTAGTGTGTCTCTCCTTAGTTGTCCTGAAAAACAATTCTGGCTGGAGGGAAACGGCAGTAGAGTTTAGGGCAAAGCTGATCACAAAGGCAAGCTTGAGGGTAGAATATGGTGTAATGGGTGCTAAAAGGTGGAAGTGGGATCTGAGGTAAAGTCTACATGTTTACACAAGAAAGTAAGTGGCACAGATACAGAGGCTTGCTAGGGCGTCCACAGAGGCTGCTAGAGCAGCAGATGCAGCATGCTTGGAGGGCAAAAGCAGTGCCTCTGTCTGGGAACGCAGAGGGAAGGCGCAGGGCACAGCCTGGAGGCCGGGACGGAAGGACAGGTGACGCGGCTGAGGAAAGGCAGCGTGCTCAGGGCACGGAGACAGCGCATAGGGTTGGGCTCGGGAGGACGGAGGGGTGCGCGGTCGCGGGGGAGCGGCGGGCCGGTACCTGGGCGTTTTGGCGACGGCGCTCTCCCGGCGGTCCAGCACTCCGGGCACGCAGTTGGTGAGCTCTGTCCAGTCGGCGTGCAGTCCGCAGCTCCAGCCCGTGGAGAAGCGGGAGAAGAGCCAGGTCTCCCGGCGGTTGGGGCGGTAGCAGGTGCACTTCTTCTGCCCGGGCCGGCAGTCGCAGGGAACCTCCAGCCGCACGTTCTGCACCAGGTGGCGGCCGAAGGTTGTGCCGCCGGTCTTCTGGATATGCAGGAAGACGATCACGTCCTCACCCTTCATGTCGAAGGCGAGCTCCCGCTCCAGCTCCCGCACAGGGAAGTAGTACTTCTTCACGTAGTGCGGGTCCGGCGTGGGAAAGAGGTCCAGCTCCTCCGAGTAGGAGCGGCCGCTGGGGGAACCCAGGCTCAGCCCCGGCCCCACGTACTGGTATAGGATAAGCATGAAACACACCGAGACAGCCACGATCAGCAAGAACTTGCTGGTCCTCTCAACCATGGTCCTTCCCGCACGCTTCATGTGTCACCATCTCCCGGGGCTGCCAGCGCTTGGGCAGACGGCAGCTGTGTCGGGGGGCGGGCGGCGGAACCCAGCGCCTGTGCCAGCCGCCTCCCCCCACCACTGCTCCCCGAAGCAGAGCCTCCCCGGAGGCGGCGGGCCGCTGCCTCAGTCGCCTCGGTTTCCCTG
>VWZI01000951.1:203353-242151 GCA_013396835.1 Psilopogon haemacephalus | reverse complement strand
AAAAGAAAAGAAAAGAAAAGAAAAGAAAAGAAAAGAAAAGAAAAGAAAAGAAAAGGAGCCTTAGAGTTACACTGAACTTAATCTGAATTTTGTCCTAGATTTGACTCCCAGACACTGATAGTTTCAGCAAACTGATTTCTCCCACTGTCACTACAATTTATGAAGCTCCACATTTCCATTAAAAAATGTTTTCTGCAGTAAAAAAACACCTGTCTCATCCTCTGTTGTTAGGAGGAAGAATGGTTATGGACCACAACTGTTCACAGCCAGAATTACAGGAAAGGATGCAGTGCTGCCTTCCTCACTGTACCACATTCTAACCACTGGATGATGCTGGATTGAAACAGGAGAAATTACAGGACTTCTTTGTCACTGATAGTAAAATGAAATATAAGCAAGACCAGCCAGTCCTGCCAATTGGTGCCCATTTTAAGGAGAAGCAAAGAGCACATGCATTCAGCTGCAGGAAACCTATTTTCTGTAAAATATGCATCACAGAGAAGAGAAGAAACTGAATGTATAGGTAGTGACTTTCTGATGATTTCATAAGTTTAAATCTCTCTCTCTGATAGTTTCTTGTACAGTTAAAACAATTGAGGATTTAATATGAGTAGAGCCTTTTCTTTTAATCAGTCTTTTTATAGCTCTTCTTTTTTTCCTCCAAGCTGGTAATTTTTATCAACGATTGACTTTGTCACTTACACTGCAGAGAGGATTAAAATAGTTGTGACGGAGAATACCTTGAAATGGGTCTGCACCGACGATACAGGCTTCTGCTTCTTGCTGTAATAAAAGATGATTGTCCTTGACATGTTCTTAGATGGAGCTGATGTGCATCTACTATGCTTTGTGATGAAAACATAGCTCTAATGCCACTTTCCTTAATTAAAGTGAAAGGAAATGCCTTCTTGTTTAGAAAGGAAAATTATTAGTTAATTCTTAGGTAAATGTGGAAAGGGTTGAATTTATGAAAATGTGGAACACTGTTTTCAACAGCAATGGCTATTTTAAACTTAGTTTCCTAAATTTGGCAGAGGAGAGAGGTCATTTACCTTAACAGTGGTTGAAGCAGACACCAAGTATCTGCCTCGCAGACACACTGTTGTGTTTTCCATAGGAGCTGGACAATATAGGGTTGAAGTACTTCTTAAAAGTCCCTAGGATTCTGTTGTGGAGCAAATAACCTTAAGGGAAAGGTACTGTGTCAAAGAACTGGAAGAAGAAAAATTTCTCTTTCCATTCAGAATATTAGTTTTCCACATATCTGCCATTTTGGTAACCTCCTGGAAAACAGCTTTTGAGAACACGGAGATAAGAATCTCTGAACAAAACCAGGCTGTCTAATGCTGGTCTAACAATGGAAATAGCCCTCAGTAAAAGGAGTTCATGCAGGCTAGATATTGTTTAGAATGAAACTATTTTTCATTCTAGTTTGTGCTTGGCAGTTTAGTGAAATGTATTATAGTAGTTCCCAGTGTGGATACTCTTTTGTTATAAAAGTGATTTATTGTTGAGTAACCAATTTACTTCAAATGCAAAGTTAGATTTGGTATAGCGCGCACACACACACACACACTCCATGTCCATTTTGAGAATTATTCTGGAATTCTTACTGTGGTCATTTACTACCAAAATAGACATGTGCTACCTTATTTGGGCATTGGAAGTGATTATGTAAGTGCTCCATTTTGAGGGAGAAACACTGTATAAGTGAGTTTTAAGGAGCATAGCCTAGATTTTGGGGCTTTATGTCAATGTTAAACTATTACATCAGTTCAGAAAATAGACTGGCAGTTGGCTAGATATTTGCATTATTAAACACTGATATGCAAAGCAAGAGGAAAATAAGGGCTGTTAAAAATCAACAGTCAGTTTGGGTATTTGTAATGCATTGAAGCATTCTAATTTAGAGCTTCTGCTGCTCCTGCTGCTGGCTTGCCAGGTTAACAGTGGACTTTTTCTTGAAGGAACAGGGTATAGGAAGGAAGGGCTTTAAACTTTATCCATTACAGAGAAACTGAAATTGTAAAATTGGTGTTGTACCAAACTGAAAAATAATACAGGATGGTAGAAGTGCATTTGTCCATAGCATCCCTTAGAGGGACACATGAACTTTGCTGGTAACTACTGCTCCCACCTATGAAAAGATTCTGAATGTCCTCAATGAAGCAGAAACCAAAAGAGGTTGTAAGTATTTCATTGCTGTTCTTCAGATAATCCAGCAAAGCATACTAGGAAAAAAATCCACACCATTCCTTGAGATAAATCCTGGAGACATTTTTTCTGTTTGTTTTTCTAGAAACTCAAGTAAATTGTAGTTGGCACTTAGTTCTTCAGAGCTTCAAGGAGAAACAATTGCCTGCTGATAAGGTCAAGCCTCTGTATAATGTTTGTTGCCACTGAACTGGCAAGAATTCCTTTAGATAACTTTAAGAGAGTCAACTATTTCATACGTGTAATTCTGGAAACCATACAAGAAAAGGATATGCATCAAGCTGGCCATCACAGCACTTTGATTTGGATATACAATAAATTCTGAGTAGCAGAGAATGAAGAGTGTGCAGTGGTTTTGTTACCACACCTTTTCATGCAGACATTAAAAATAAATAGGTGAAGTAGTTTAGTGCAGTCCAGCCTACCATTTGTAAGTAGGAAGCATGCAAGTTCACACAGCTGACAAAGTTACCAATGAAATGCCAAAGTGGATGCACTCCAACAGCACAGCCCTGGCAGCAGCTGTAAGGCCTACACTGACAATGCCTCACATATTTCGCTAGGACAACCTCTGATAAAGATGCTTAGCTAGAAGTGCACATATTCCAGCAACAGACAAACAGCAAAAAGGACATGGTCTCTTTACTAGTTGGTTAGACCACAAAAATTCCATCTTTACTTGCATTCATGTGGGCACAGTGGGAGCCTGAGTATATGAGTGTCTCTGGGCTGGACAGAAAAGGTTTTGTAGCAATTGTACTGAAAACAGCTGTGAAAGGTTCCTTCTCAAATACAGACTGGCCCAGCAGCAGTCAGAGGGCAGAATACATGCATACTGACCAGCAATGTTCTCTGGCAGTAGCCACAGGAGGAAGGTGTGATGTTTTCTGTTACCTTGGCACTGGTGAACTGAAGAAGCTGTAGAGGGGAAGGTCAAAATGGGAAAAGCAAAATACTCTTTCATTATCTCCCCTCTTACTTCCCTCAGGACTATTTTCTAGAAATGACTGTTATTCTGAGAAAGGGCCAGGTGCAAGAGACACAGCTAACTGTCTGGGAGGAAGAGCTGTTATGGTTTCCACAGGCAGCTGCCCATCTCACTATTCCCTTATATTTTGAAGAGGTATGAGCTGAACTGTAATGACTCACAGAAAGGTGAACTGGCATTGATTTTAGCTTTCCCTATTATGTCAGCTATAATTTACAATGGCTTGAGAACTCTTCAAATAACTGAGCCTTCCTGCACTGGGGTGGAGCAGGGAGCTCCATGGAAAAGATACTGTGAGCAAACTGAGAGTAGAAATTATCAAACCTTGGCATAGGTAAGCCACCCTCCTAAGTTACATCCTCCAAAAAGCCTCAAAAACCCATCCGTTTATCTCTAGGGAAAAATAATTCAGATACATTTGTGGCATGCTGGAGAAAAGGAGTTGGAAGGAAAAGGAGACCATCCGACTTCACATAGTCTGTGGAGGGGAAGGAACAGGATTCTGGTCTTGGACGTTAGAACAACTTGTGCCTGTTCCATGCTGTTCTGTCCCCAGACCAAGATGATGATATTGATGATCTGCAATACATTTCCCATTTCCCAATACTTCTGAGGCAGACAGCTACACATTCAACCATAAAAAGATCTTACCATAGATCCGTATGTGAACAATTCTCAGCAGCAAGCTTCATATTATGCTTTAAAAAAAAATGCAGTATGAGTAATGTGCATCTAGGAATACTGTAACTGTGTTGATATGAAAGTGTGCAACCACTAGTAAGAAATCAAACTCCCTGTTTTCTGAAATGGGTTTCAAAAAACATTTGTTCCTGAAAAGTAAAATCTATCATCAGTGGCTTATGACTTTGCCTAAAAAATTATAATCGCAGTAACAGAGAAGTTTTGAGAAAGTGTGATAGTCAGAAAAACAGTTGAACTAAAGCCATATCACAGGGCACTGCCACTTCCTGCACAACTCCCTTTCTTTGCACTGTGGTAGACTCAACAATCACAGGACCTAGTGCTCTTGAATTTAACTCAGGTTCAATTTTATGAACTTAAGACCATGAGGCATGCTCCTTACCTATGTCTAGTCTGAACAACTGCTTAAACCCCAGAATTTGTGCCATCTTGCCCTAGTCCTAAACAAAACATAAGTCTATGCTGCCCGTGCTTTAGCAGCTTTGTAGATGGAAGATGCAGACACATAAACAGATGTGGCTTAGCTTTAGATACTTACACAGTTTTAGATATTTTGCTCAGATTTACTTTTCCCTTCTTACAGAGACTATAATGAGGGAGAATAATGGGAATATCCATTAGTGTTTAATACTTTCGTGTACACAAATACCCCTAAATAGACAAACCTGTTACTATAGTAAAAAAAAAACAAACGTAAACACAATCCCATCCACTCAAATTTTAGCTCAGTCCATCTTTTTTTGTTGGCAACTAATGTAACTCACTGAAGAAAGAGACAGTAGAAGACTATCAGGGGTCACTTGAAGAGAACTAACTCCAGCGAAGATAGTTACGACTGTGCCAAGGTCTAAACTAAACACACGTGAAATTTAGGCTGTAATAAGACAGATCAGAGTTCTGTAAATTGCCCTTTACAATATGGTGAACTAAACTATTAGAGACAAATGCTCTTGGTGTTGGACTCCTGAAGAAAAATTTGGTTTTGCTGTATCTAGTTGAGATGTAGTAAGCTTGTTTTACCTCTCAGCTCTTTATCATACCAATCATCTTTTTTTCCTGAGAAAGAAAATTAAGCTCCTTCAAATTAAGAGATCTGTGGGAATACAGGGAAGAAAGAAAGAAAAAAAGAAAGCTACAAATTTCTGTTAAGCAGCTTGCAATGGCATATGTTTGGCAAATTAATTCATTATTATTTTTGCTTTATAAGTAGTAATGCTTAAAACTTCACCATCTTTTGATCTTGTTCTAAATTATCTTCCACCCTGCCTCTTAAAAGAATTGAGTTCTCTTCTGTTATCTGGACTTTTATATCACTATTAATTTTTAACAGTGCATCCTGCTGATATATTAATCTGAGATCATTAATCAGTTAATTTTCTATCTGAATATTCCTTGCATTTTTCTTAGCAGCTTATCTGACTTCAGACACTGGTCGAAGTGATTGATATCAAGTTTTTATAGGTTGCTTAATTTTAGTGTGTTTTGTATTTCATCAGAATTATCAGCCTTCCTGACATAGACCTTAAATGAAGATGTCATGCTGATACTCAGGGTAAATGCATTTAGTTGTTTCAAAATACTGTGTATTGTTGGGAAAGCTGAACACTTAAACTATTCTGTTAGGGTCTCATTGCGCTGGACTCCTGTGCCCTTAAACTTTCTTTCATCAGTTACTATAATCTATATCATGAGCCTCTTCCTTAAATTCTCAACTCCCTTCAACTCTCTGAGAGCATCCTGGGCACAGCTCTTTCCCTTATTTTCACAGTAAGACTCTGCTGCCCAGATGGTACTCTGGTACTTTCAAGTAGCTGAAGAGCTCAGTCTTCTGTGGCTCTAACTCTTTCAGCAGTTCAGGGTTTGTCAGTCTCTTTGGGAAAAAAGCAAAAGAGCGTCCAAGATCTGAGAGGGCTTCAAAATACCTCTGCATTCACTTATTTAAATCTGTATACCTAACTTGTCTCTAGTTATTTGCATTCATTTACACACAGCTACTTCCAGCTTTTCAGTATTTCTGGCTTTCAAGAGTCAGGGCCCTGTTGGAAGTGAGCACTGTGTCTCCCCTCAGTAATGGAAACTCCTGCTTTTCCCTGTGCCATCATTTTTTTCCAGCTTTTGCTAATCAAGCAATACTTCACCATGAAACATAGTTCTCACATCCCTCCTCTCTGCACAGACTTGCTGTATCTGTGATTCTTTTAATTCCAGTTCTTTATGGTTACAACACCTAGATATAATTTTAACCTTGCTTGGATGTTGATGAGTTACCAAACTGCATCCTTCATGTTTCATTCCCTCCATTCTCACATTTGACTGCTTTAGTTCGGCCTCAGTCATTCCTTGCTCAGTTTGAAAGAGAATTAGTTTGAGGCTGGCTTTTTAGCAGAGTTTTGATGAATGAAATATGACTTGCATTTCACACTTAATGCAATTTAGGAGGTGGCAGTTTGAGATACTAGAAAACTTGGCAATAAAATGCCAATTAACTGTGACTTAACACAGTGTATTAACCCAGCATTTGAAATATCCAATATTCTCCTACTATTCCCTATTATTGAATTGTAGCTGTTTAGTTCCATTATACCCTCCTGATAAAGAGATAATGCAGTCCTTTCCTTGCCTGACCACTCCATCGTTCTCAGGTGGATTTTACAGGCTCTTCTTCACTCTGCACTGCTGTAACCAGTTGTCCTGCTACCAGATCCAGCTCATTTAGTGTAAACTGTGATGTATTTCTGCTGTAAGTATAGTGTAGCACAACAGCTGTAGACATATCTGTGACCTGTCCTAATGACAGGATGAGGAGTAATGGGTTTAAACTGGAAGAGAGGAGATTTAGACTAGATGTTAGAAAGAAGTTCTTCACAGTGAGGGTGGTGAAACACTGGAACAGGTTGCCCAGGGAGGTTGTGGATGCTCCCTCCCTGGAGGTGTTAAAGGCTAGGTTGGATGAGGCCTTGAGCGACCTGTTCTAGTGGGAGGTGTCCCTGCCTATGGCAGGGGGCTGGAACTGGATGATCTTTGAGTTCCTTTCCAACCTAAACCGTTCTGTGATTCTATATCTGTTGATGAAACAAAGTTGCAACAAGGGAAATTCCAATTGGATATTCTATAAAATTGAAAAGAGTGTGGTGAAATACTGGAACAGGCTGGTTACCATGGAATTTCCATCCATGGAGGTACAAATACTTGAGTGCACTGACTCTGAATTAACAGATCTAACTTTGAGGTTGGCTCTGCTTTGTGCAGGAGGTTGAACTGGATGACCTCCAGAGTTCTAGCCCAAATTATATGATTCTATTGTTAAAATAGTATAAATACACCATGAAGACAGTTATGTGATTTTTTTTTTTCTGTATTTGCTTGCCTTTTACAAATGTTGTAAATTAAGGTATAATGGAGTAGGAGAGATTTAGGATACCTAACTAGACATCCAGTTTAGGCATGCTGCAGCAGTTTCTCAAGCTTCTATTTTGACTGCCTCATATACTTAGGTGTATCAACATAGATGCTGCCGACTGCTGCTGATATACATCAATAGCCTAAAGCGGATGGGAGAAATACTCTACCTTTGTCCTATACTTAACAGTCATATTTCAAGCTACATCTATAGTACCATCAATTTAAAATTGCACCTGATGTAATAACAGCCTGAAGTACACCTATAGTCAAGACCCCGTACATGAAATATGGAAAAGGCCCTTCAGGAGACACTTAAAGGCATGGCCATGGTGTTCCTATGTAGTAGGCAAAATAAAAGCCTTGTTCTTCCTTTTTATTACATTTCTACAGATAAAACCAGCCAATGCAAAGCAACATACAATTTAGCTGTAGTGCCTCACTTCTCTGGGCTGTCTCTGTCCCTAAAGAGTAGTTCAGACAACACTGAGACACTTCTCTATTAGTAAATCCCTGCTCATTTAATTTGTTATAGTTCCCTTTTATTCTTTTTCTTTAACTCACTCTATTCCTCAAACTGCATTTGAACATGTTTTGTATCAATCTTCCCTACTTAATGTTTCCATAATAATATCATTTAGAGGTGAAGCCTTAGAGCAGTACTGCGGTGCACTCTACAGCTGATGGATCTGATGGATACCTCGAGATTGGTTCTGGCACTGTCTGCTTGCAGACTTCCTAGGGAAAGAAGCACAAAGCAAGGCACAGACGTGTGCTCTTTTTAGTAAGGATACCCTGCTGTTACCATCCCATTTTTGGTTCCCTCCCACTTTCTCCAATATTTTCCTGTGTCCTATTCTGAAAAGACAGTTCTGCTGAAAACTGAAAATCACAACACAGAATCTTTTCTTTTGAGGCAGAAACCTCTCCTTCATACCTGGCACAGCCTTTAATATTAAATATTGCTGCCATAAAAAAAGTGGTAAAATTCTTCATTCATGGGTGTTTTGTTGATTTAAATGCAGTTTTAAAAGCATAGAATTTCCTTAGGCTTAAACCAGGGTTTACATTCAATGTTTCCTCCTCACCCCCCACCCCTGCCTCACAAGCTTATTCTTGGTTTAAATCAAAGGCTTTTTTGTGCATATAAGCCAGAGCTCTGGGAAGTGTTTTACATGGGCATAACTACTTAATTGGGCTCCAGTGCCAAGCTAACTGTTTGGCAACAGCTGGCATGTTTGCATAATTTGGACCAGCTCGCAGCACAGTGGTTTGTTACGCTGCATTCTAGCACTTGGGATTTAGAGTTATCCTGTTAAGTGTTAATACTGGAAGACAATTAAAAAAAAAAAAATTGGAAATTTTGTGGAAGATGAGGAACAAGGCCAGCACAGCATTCTTCATGTGTGAATAGTTAGCTGTGGTGCAGGACAAAAATACACTACTTTTATAAAGATCATTTAAGAAATTCTTTATAAGAGTACCCTTGAGTTTTAGGAAGTGTCTTTCCTAAAGCATGGAAAACTCTTCAGTTAGGAAGGGAATAATTTTGACTTGTAACTGGATCTTTGTATCAAGAAGGCAGCTTTAAAACTAGCTTACCTTTCAATTTATCAGAGTTTACATTGGATTGTGGCTTCATAAATCTCTTCAGAAAACAGTCTCTACCCTTATTCAAAAGCACTGCTGACCTTATTCAAAAGCACTACTGACCTTATTCAAAAGCACTACAGCTTATCAGAGCTCAATTTTAATTGTGGTCACAATATACTTAATGTTTACTAGTTTATGAAGAATAATCCACTTGTCTGTCCTCTCAAATTACCACCTTCTTGCTAGAGAAGGAAAGAAAACACAGAAAAGAAAGTCACAAAAAAGGCGTCAGTTCAGGGTCAGATTTTAGCAGATACAGTTCTTGACAGCTCCTTCCTCTCTGATCATGCTCAAACCACTCTCAACTTCTTGTATTGATTTGATTCAAGGGCCATCCTCACAGAAAAATACATAGACTGAGGAGGAACAATGCAGCAGAACATCACGAGCTTGGAACCCAGTGATAAAAGTGACCAAGACAGACTGGAAACTGGATGACACATTTGAAAAAATGAAGTTGCTGCAGTTTAGGTGTCTGTACTAACAAAAGCAGAGCAGCAGTTTCAGAGTCTGATACAACATCTGATGTTTTCTTAAATTGTTATTTCTTTTTGTAAAGGAGACATTTCTAAAGGTAAGACAAAACCCCTTCCCCTCCTATGCTGACTAGCTATAGCAGGAATGGTACCATAAAGTGATAAGCTCAGGTAATGAACTTTCTTAACGGTGCTTGTTGATTATGTCAAAGATCAGATGATGGAATTTGAGGAGGGAGAGGCCAAGGGGTCACTTCACTATTTTGTGAATCCAGGAATTTCCTCATAAACTGGCATTTAAGAGAAAAAAGAACTTTATGCTTGCAAAGTCAAACATCTTAAACTTAAAAAATACTAGAAATAAAGGTTGCTTGTGTAATTGCAATTTGGCCCTTTTCTACTATGAAGGATTAAAACATTGATTTGCAATTCAATACTTTTAACCACAGAACCACATTTTACCCAGTACATAGAATGGACAATGCCTACAAAACAAATACCTCTTTAATAGTTTTAAGCTTCATTATCATTCTGAAGAGAAAAATATAAATACCCCTTTGAAATTTCTGTTTTTACATTATTTTCAAATAATAAAAAGCATTTGCATGCTTGATGAAAACCTAGCTTCATGTGCCCATCAGAGATGACTGGAGCTATTACCTACATTACAGAAAGCATCTGAGAAACATTCAAATTAAGGTCAAATCACGTCATGTAATATTAAATATCCAAATTGATATCCTGGAACATTCCTTCACTACAAGTGTATTTACTAGCAACGTTACTATAATTGTTAAGGATTAACAAGAGTTACGTTGTTAATTAGGCCTCAAGATCTCAGCTACTCTCCTAGCAAGAGCAGAGCATACATTTAGTTACTACCTAGGTTAAGCAATAATTTATGCAATTTCTAACACTGAAGCGTTTGACTTCTCAGCCTTACTAATATTTTTAAATGGGCACATGCATAGCATCACAGAAGATCTTGTTGACCAAATACATGATGCTACTAAATATCCACTATCCAGAAAAAGCTTGAAACAATGTCCAAACACCTCAGGGCAAAAGGTTTGTGGTGTTCTCACACAAACGTTCAAAAATAACTTTGCTGTTCTACTTTTCATCAGAATTACAGTGCATCTCTTCTCTTTAGAAACTGCAGGAGGTATGAAGATGGAAAAGTGACTTAATGTCTTGAAGCACTACGCAGATGCCTTGTAGAAGATCACACAGAATCACACAGAATGTTAGGGGCTGGAAGAGACCTCGAAAGATCATCCAGTCCAATGCCCCTGCCAGAGCAGGATCACCTACACCAGATCACACAGGAATGCATCCAGGCAGATCTTGAATATCTCCTCAGAGGGAGACTCCACAACCCACCCTGGGCAGCCTGTTCCAGTGTTTTGTCACCCCCACAGGGAAAAAAAATCTTCTTCATGTTTACATGGAATTTCCTATGCCTCAACTTCCACCCATTATGAATGAGACTCCAAGTCAACAACTACCTCAGAAGATGAAACCAAATATGCTTGAGCACAGTACCAGATGAATGACATCCAGATGCAAGGGCGACAGGAAAAATCCTCTTTACTATGGCCACAGTTTATGAATCAGCTGTCTGGCAGTATACATGACATGAATCCAAACCAGGAACCCAGATGTAATGTTCTGCCTTCAGAACAGACAGAGGTCAGTGATGTCACTAAATCTGGGGGCCCTCACACTTAAAAAAATGTTTCCAACAGGTTTTAAAGACTGAAAGAATAAAAGATGAGGCTAGCATGCCAAATCCCTCTAAGACTACAAGTTCAAAGGGTCACATTTCTTTTCCCTGAACATTTTGGATATTAAAGAATTAATACAGAAGCAGAACTCACAAATAAAGAAACCTCATAGTATTCATTGTAAATGTGCCCCATGTAATTTTAGGTCCACTTGGTGTAGGTTTGTGAGTTTAGCAATTGCAAATACTGCAGTGTCACTCAAAAATGCCTGAAATAATACAGATCCAGGACCAAAAAATATATTACAGAAATTTGCTAAATAAAAAATGCAAATGAAGAATTCAGATTTTTTGCACCTGGATCTCATCAGTTCTGGGATGCCAGGCACACTTTAGTATTGTTTAGATTACTAGGAAAACATTTGAGGATTTAGATATTTTAATACACCATGAATTTTAAGGAAGTACAAATACAGATAAAATATATCAATACTGTGAACATTAGTCTGTGATTTTGGATATATTGTTAAATGTGTAAATACCACTAAAACCTAATATTGACAAAGATTTTTAAGAGCTTTTCTTCAGATTAACAGTTTTATAGGAAAAACTTTTGTGTGTGAAAATATTGCCACTGCCCTTGAAACAATGAGCAAGCTAATGTAATTAAAGAAAGAGAAGCATACTTGTAATTCTGAGTAAAGCAGAGGCATTGGAATTCTGCAACTTGGTTACATTTTTGCCTTAAGCAAGCAATTTAACCTCTCTCCCTTCTTGACTTTCCTATTGGTAAAGTAGGAATAGCTTACATGTACTGGAAGTGTTATCAAGAAGAAATGTTATCACAGTTATTGAGGTGGGTAAGGTGCTGTCTGTGTACAGGAAAACATCCTCAGCAAGGGGTGATGCAACCACCTGGAAGTCATGAAATTGAAGAGTCAGCATTGTTAATACACTGAGATTAAGAGAGGTCATAACACTGCAAGCTGGCATTATTTTTGTGTTTGGCATCAGGAAAAGAACGCCTCCATAGCACATTTTCCTAGCTGAATATTGATTTGGCTTCTCTGATTACATATGGAATCTAAAATTATTATAAAACAATTAGGAGTAAATCTATATGAAAAGATCTTTTTTCCTCTTTTTTTTTTCTTCTTAATCAGTTAATTTGATGTGGCATGAATGAATTTGACTGTAACTTGCCACTGACTTGCATGAGCAGGCAATCACAGCTTTTGTTGTTGCTAATTCAGCTATGATCCATGAAATAAAAATCTTTATTTGTTCTATTTCTTAAGGATGAAAACGTCTGCCATCGATAAGAATAAGAAAAGCCAAGGCATGACTTCTTAGAAAACACTTCCTTATTTCATCTGACCTTTGTGCAGTCTCACTGAAGCTGTACTGCTTAATGCAATCTTTCTTTGTCCCTTTAATGGCTCACTTAAATACCAATGTAACAGTCTAATGACAAAGTTGCCGTGGATTCACAGTAACTGCCTAATCTGAAAAAGCGTCTAATAATGATGAAGACTGAAAAAAAGGTTTGCTTTTAAATTTTATCACCAGGAACTAATGTTTACTGCTATTCCACTCACGGTTTGTATGTCCTCCTAAGCCATGTGAACAATTTCTCTGGACAAACAACTCATTTTTAGCACGGTGAATGACAAAACTAGCAAAGCCTGGGTTTGTACAGATTTGTACACTGTGTTCCTGAGTTCACCCCCTGCTCCATGGACTCCTATGTCCTCACCATACCTCTGCAGTTATACACACTGAAGCTATAGCAAGGGTGACTCATAACCTCTAACTACTATATATATAGCAGAACAGCTAAGAATATGTGTGCATATATCTATATATAACTGTATATATCAGAATATTTAATATTCTGTTTAAGAACTGCATGTATCAGAATAGAGGGACTCAACCTATCTAGCTTTCTCATGGAAATCAGTAGCTCATCTTCTTCCTCTTTGCAGCTCAAGATCTTCCACAAAACTTGTAGGAACTTCATGTGTTTGGAAATACTGCTCATCTATCAAAGTTAATCGAAACTGAAAGGAAGGTAACAGACAAAAAGAAGCAGCTCAGTGTTAAAAAAGCCATGTAACATAGCTGGTTTATTCTGCTGTTGTGGCTCGAAACAAACACAAACCCAGACAAACTTGTCTATTACTAGATGTTGTTGCAGCTGCCACTTATCACTAGGCAATAAATGCTATGTGCCATTACCTGGTAATTTGGCACCAATAACTACTTTAACTTGAAGAACTGCTCAGTTATACTGCTATAACTGAGATAAAGAAAGGCAACTGACATCTTCAGGTTGCTACATGAAGGTGCTACTAGCAGCTAGGTCTCAATCCTTTTCCTTCCTTTGTTAGTATTCAAACATTGTTTTATTAGAGGTATCTTACAAGGAGAGCTTGATGGTTCTTCTGATGTCATGGACTGAAGGATAACTTCAGAGGGCCTATGAGATTGGTAATTCTGCTTCTCTATTCTAGGAAAATTTTTTAAAAATTATTTGGCATTCAATGAGAGCTCTTCTTCAGTACACAGCAGAAACTAAACATCTCAAAAGAGTCCACTACTTTCCCCTTCTCCCAATATCTTATGAATTTAAAATCTAAATACCTGCTACATCAAGTCTCTGTAGCAAATCAGCTTTTTACTCTCTTTTACATAGTAGCTCTTTAAACTGGTTCACTCAAACAGCTGAACTCACATGCTCAGCTGCAGTAGACCAGGATATGGCCTCCACATGTCACACATTCTCCTAAGCAGCAAAGGAAGATACCCCTAAAGATACCAGCTGAGGATTTCTAGATCATCTCTCTATTTATGTTGCAAATAACTTAGGATGGTAGTTCACAGAAAATGAGGGAGAAGGAGCACAATGGGGAAAAGGAGAGAAAGGAAACATTAACGTGCTTGTAATTTAGGTGGATAAGACCATTACCCTGAAGATTTAAGTTTTCCACAGTTCACAAAGAAAAATTGAAGCTATTTTGACTGAGAGAAAACAGAGCCATGTAATGAATTGCTGCTTAAGGATAACGGTAGCACGGCAATGTGTGTTCCATAAATAAAGTATTCTCCAATTAAACAATGACATTTCACTTCTCCTTCCACCAAACACAGAATAGAAAGTAGACACACACACAAAATTGCTTGTCCTCTTCTAACCTAGACTGGAAGTGTATATATAAACTTAAAACCCTCATTGACATAACACAATCGGAAAACACTGAGATAAAATTCTGGCATGAAAAAGTTCTCATGGCCTTTTAGTTTGTCCACATTTAAAGGCAAAAGATGACACATTCCTTACTTTCTAACTAATAACATTTTGTTTGAATGACCTAATTATTCTTCCTCTGCCATGGAGCTTGTTCTTCAGTTGCAAGCAAACTATTTGGCTGGTGATGGTGAATATTTAGACATTAAAGCACAGGGGGAGATCAGTGAAATGACAAAAGACAAAGCAGAATAAAATCAGTTCTCAGATATTTTCTAGTTGAAAGCTCAAGCTTTAATTATTTTTAAGGTTAAATATTTTTTCTTTCTGGCTCACCTCTCAGAATGGTGTCACATCCTCTGGTCATACCATACTCTTTTCATCCTTGTTTCCAGATTGTGAAAGGTGATGTTTATTGAAAGGATTTTAACCAGAATTGAAAATATAGCCTAACATTTTCTGTTAGATTTCCAGGTTGAAACAAGAGTAGCATTACTTCTTTGGATATTTGTTGGAGATATAAGAGCAACAGCAGAATACAGAAGTGGTTAGGTAAGCACAGGGAAGAACAAGGGGAGCCAAAAGGTTCAATAACTTAAATTCCTGCTTTCAAATGTTTGGAGGTCTGAGATGTTTTTTTGCAATTTTGCTAAATTTATATTTCTTCATAAGTTTTATTTACTAACAATCCTTACAGAGGAATTTAAATGTGAACCATCTACAAGGAACTTCTTGATATATCAGAAACTAGGGCTCGTTTTGGCTTATCTGCATCTCCTTTCACTTTGTGAACATTCAAGTAAATCTTGACTGCTGATGTTGATCTATACAACACAGTAGAATTTCATGTGTGTAGTGAAGAAATACACAACTCCTTTATGTAGAAAGATAGGAGAAAAACCCAAACAGAAAACATAGCAGCTAGGGCAAACAGAACTGAAAGTCATTGCCCCAAATTCTCCTAAGGACAGTGAACTGTAGGACTACAGTGCCAATAAATTCCTGGATGACGTTTGCAAGTTTCCTTGTGTTTTTCTTGGGAAAATGGCTTTTGTTTGCCAAAGGGGTCAGTTTTATGAGATGTGGTATCAGCTTCACCTCAAATGGCTGCTCTAAGGTACCAGGTTGCAAAAACTAGATAAACATAGAGAATAAATGATCTTGGCCTAGTTTTGTAGCCTTGAACTTTCAGTGACAACCTCTCTGGAGCAGCACTTGGCTTTTTCTTGGAGATGGCCTGGAATTCTAAGCTCTTCAGTGTATTTTAATTCATGAGATTGCTTCACTGCTCTGAGTTTTGAGGCTTTCTGGGGTACGCATAACAATGAACTACACAGGTGGATCTGCTGCTGTCCTAATACTGGGATGCTGTTCCATAGCTGAATGTAGAATACCAGCATTAAGTATTTGGTCCCATTCTCTCTCCCTCCAAAGCACATAGGTTCTTTGATGACAGCTCTGTACATCTGCCTGATCCCTACAGACACAAAGAAGCAGCATTTGTGAATCCCAGTATGGGATTTAGACTTAAGAGAGAAATAACTTTGTGTGTACACAGCAATGAAAATTGGCAGCAGGCAATGTCTGAGGAGCCAAGAAAATAAATGTTTCATAGCTACCTATTCTTCCCTTCCTCCTTATCTTAAAGACTCTCAGGGACATTGGATGCTCTGCAGCTTAAATGATTAGCCAGAAGTCCCAAATCCGGCATCTGAGAGGGAATATATTCAAATTGTTTACATGCTCTTTCATCACTCAGATAGCTCTTTTATTTGCTGTAGAGCTTGAGTCGTGCTCAGCAAATCATGTCATTCAATTAGCTGAGCATACATGACATAAGGTGTTTGAACACCCTACTAACTGACAGGCTGTGTGGCTTGTGTAGTCTATTGAAATTGACCTCTTCAACTGTTCTCTCAGTGTATATGAGTAGAGGTGGAAGTTCCTAGGCTGTTGTAGCCTTTCAGAGTTTAAGCACAGGTTAATAAAACTTGAATAAATCTGCTTCTTATAGCTGTTGCTTAGAGTGTAGTGTGAAAATCTTGAGGGCAAACATCTGTGGGTGACTGAAGTGCTCAAGACCCTGATGAAAAGTATTAGTATTTTGGTATGAAGTTTTCTCTTTCTTTGTTTACTAACGTTCCCGTGAAGCACTGTGACCATTTGCAGTTACTGAAATTACCATAAGGTAACCAAAATTGCTATAATATCATAAGTAAATTCTAACTCAGGGACACGGTACTTGGCACTCTCCTATTTCCCTTCCCACAGCTCATGGTCTGTTCCATGATGTGCTGCTGTGCAGTACAGCTGACTACCCCATTCATAAACAGCTATTTTAAGGACAACTTCCCCAAAATGACCTTGTGAGGGTCCACCCAATGTTTGGCATCAGTGTTTTGAGCCAAAGGTTAAAGTTAGTATGTAAGTATTTAATTCATATTGCACAGAAACAGCTTCCTTAGAAAGAAGCTAGAAAGAATCACTGGACTGATTTAATGCCACAGACATGCCCGTCATTATTGTCAGCTATTTTCTTGAGAGCAAAAAGTCTACATTTATTGCACTCTTCCAATATTACTTTTGCTTTTTAAGTCTGTGTTCTCAGAAAATGTTCAGTACCCTCATCTTAGCTGAGAAACATGGGATAACTGAGCCATGACGCTTTGGAAAGGGTCTAGAAAAACTGGCTTCCTTCTCCCCAGTGCTCTTGACCAGTCAGACAAGTACTTGTCGGTCATGCTGTATAGAGTGAGTGATGAGGCCTGCTAGCTGAAGCAGGAAGATTGCCTGAAGCATGTGAACAGCCTGAAGGCCTGTTCATACATTTCTCTCTTAGCTGAAGGCAGAATTTTGCTTTCAGATGGCTTTGACATGTCTCTGATATTTACAAATCACTCTGTGTAGATTAGTTTCTGGCTGTTCTACTGCACCTAGTCCAATGCAATATGCTATTTAAACGTATGACCTTGAGCTGAAAGGATTATCTGCCTTCTCCACACCAAGACAGCCTCTCTGCTTCTACTGGATCTAAAATGTGTGGAACCCAGGCATCTGGGGCATTTAGGGGGCCTATTCTACCAGCACCTCCCGGTGGTGAAAAGGAAGTAGAGCACAACACAACTTGATAAGGTTTACATTTCATTCTGAGAAATAGTTAAATCTACTCCATCAGCTTTCAACTATCACAACACCTGAGCTGCCCCTCACCTGACACTTCTTACTGTAGCCTCAGACTAGCAACAAGATGCTCAAGACAGAGATGTGTAAAACCTCAAATATGCCTCTGCATTCCACCACAACCTGTCAGATCTGTCAGCACAGACACGTGCAGCTCACCTTGGTGGTCTCTTATCATAACCTGTGATGCTACACATTGAACAGGACCAGCCAGCCTAATCTCTCACCTATTGCATGCTCTTTGCAAATTCCTGAAGTCATGATGAAATGAAAAACATACAACAGTGCTTGGGTTGTCATGCTGCCCAAGGAATATCAAATTGGAAGAGGCTGTGCTGGAATGTACTCTGCACTTACAACACAAACCTTCCATTTTCAAATGACTGAAAGTACAGCAAAGGTCTCTACCACTGCAATGAATATATTTGAGAGGGAAAAATCCTTCCAAGACGGGCAGAATCCTTGAATCCAGCAAATCTAGCATCAATGAAGTGAATGTATGGCATCCTACACATTTTTCCTGTGCAGAATCATCCTTTCCACCTCTATGGGTTTGTTTGGGGTTTTTTTGCCAGACATTCAGCCTCATACTGCTGCACTGCAAATGTGAAATTACTACTGAATGGAAGCGGCAGGTGATTTATGAGAGTTTTTCCTATTAAAAAAAAAAAAAAGTCCAATTAAAAAGACCAGTGATGGATGTGTGGTTAAAGATATTTCCAAATTTAGCGTCCTTTGACTTCTCTTGGCTACCACATTTGGCAGCTAAACAACAAAAACAAACCCTTCATCCAGTCTAATGTCTTCAGCGGTCAAAAGCTGAAGAACATCCACAACTTCCTCCATGGGACTCTGACTCCCAGCATAGACCACGAAGCCCAACTTGGCTTACAGTTCCAGATCTCTGAGGCTGAAGGAGACCTTGCACAGGGGAGTATTGTAATTAGCAATAAAAGACCTCTTAGAGATGACAGTATTAATGTATTTCACAGAAAACTTAGAACTGCCCTGTCAGCCTCATCTGCAGCACAGAAAACAGGAAAGCACCATCTACTTTTGCCTTGACCTGTCTGTAACCCAGGACCTGAATATGTGAGGAATTGTTGCCATCCAGTTTTCATGGAAGCGACCTTAGATCGGGGTTATAAGTTTACAAGAGGGAGAAGTTTTTCTTTATGGTAATTTGAAAAGGTTCCAATTAACTGAAAAAGCCATGCCTTCAAATGTCTTACCCCACTACTGAGGAGAGGGAAGAAGTGCATTAGTACTAAATCCATATGACAGCACGTACTGTGAGACCCAACCCAGTCTTCATACCTTGTACAATAACATCTGTGCCATCAAGGGAAGCTGAACTCCTTCATATTTCTTTCTTCCTTGCTTACCGAGGCAATGACCAAGATGAATCATTTCCTACCATGTGTTAGCATAGCTTTACTGAAACTGTTGGTGTTATACCACTTCAAAGCAGCAACCCTCTCGGTTTAGAAATCCTTGCTTCAAAAGTCCTGCACTGACCCTCCTTGGTGTTTCATTATGACCAGATGGAAAAACAAAACAAAACAAAACAAAACAAAGGAGAAAAGGAATAAGCAAGAGACAGAAGGGCAGGTTTCCTGTGATGCTGTACTCATGATAAATATTCTGCTTAACAAGCTTAACTTGTAGTTTTGCCTTATCTCCTCCTCCACTTGCATGGCTCTCTGTGCTACCTACACAAATCTAAATTTGTCAAGTAATGAAAGCAGGTGACAGTTATTCCAACCACATCTCTTCAAAGTAGAAAAGCAAGGTTGTAGCAGTGGCCAGTAGTTGCAGAGATCACAGAGATTATGTGAAGGAACCGTTCTTGTCCACCAAGGGCAACATCTTAGCTCTTGCTGTTTCTGACACACTGGCACATCCTGTGGGTATTGTGAACTTTAGCACTCTACTCAGCAGAGAAATAAGCAGGTCTTTCATGCCAGCATAGAGATATGCTGAATCTCCTAAGTATGTGGATAAAATGTACTCCAAACCAAGGATCTGAGTGTGGAAAAGACCGAGGTCTGTAAGACTCCTGTTCCATTCACCAGAGTGGAGTGAGATTTCACAGCAGTCCTGGAGATCTCTTCTGAGCGAGATGCTGTATCTGCTGTGAGGCAGTGGGTGCTGCAAACCTTGTGAGAGCAAAGCAAAGCAAACCTGTGTTTACAGTAGCTTCACTAGATGTCAAATGCTGAATATTGGATGCAGAGAGATAAGAATACCACAGTGGAACCAATAAGGTGGAGAAAATACGGGTTTTTTTTGTTTTTTTTTTCCCCCTTCATACCTTTCCTATAACTTTCTTTATCTCTTCCTTACTATTTTTCTATCTAGCCAGGCTTCATAATCCTGCTTGGCATGTCTATGTTTACTTTTGCTTTGGTAAGGGAGTAGTTTCCTGCAATCTTACCTCCTGAGAGAAGGCAGACAGCAAGCCACCATGAGCATTTGCTCAAGCACTAATTTAACAGACTGGAGAAGAAGAAAAGGACTTTAAGCTATGCTGCTCCAAAAGGACTAGTTCTCAATGATCCCTTTTCTTTGGCCAAGACTAGAAACAGTAAGTTTGTGGAAGGAAACCCGTATGTTCCTTGTTTTAATTTTCCAGACATGCAGCCTAACAGTGTTTCTACCTCAGTTTCCCCCGACTCAATTCAGGTTCCAAAACATTCTCTTCTGAATTTACTAAATCCTCCACTGTGGTCACAGACTTTCTATAATTTTAAGAAAATGGTACTAAAGATCCCAAATAAATGGGAAACCCACAAATTTATAGAAGGATTATGATCTGAAGGCAAGGTAGAAAAAATACACATGCCAGCTTAAGCTGGCAGGATCAGTCCAAGCCAGGGACTTGGATGAGGAGTGCAGCATAGCTGTGCTTTCTGCTAAGGTAAGGTAAACTGAGTAGAAAGAACTTTTTTTGTATGTTTGTTTAGGAAGATGGCAACTTGCCTTAATCACTTGTGTAACACTTTCTCGTAAAAATATGCTGACTGGAGGGTTGTGCCCAACTTGAAGTAAACTCACGCTGAGAGTGAGCAGGTGCTGTAAAGGATTAAACTGCAGAAAAAAACTTTACTGAAATCAGATGGCAAATTACCTCGTGGTAAAACTTTTTACTTACTCCCAGTAAAGAGTGGCTGGACACATCAGAAGAAGTAGATTTTTTTTTTTAGCAATACACTTCCAATTGTGCCTATTTTATACTTCACATCAGAGTATTTCCTGAGGCTTTTTCTAGCCTTTCCTTTATTTCACTTCTTCAATCAAAAAATCATCATGAATCTTATTTCCATTTGTAAGTCCATTACTGCAGACACTCTCAGCTGAGCTGAAGGTCTGAGATATTAAAGACTATCTGCTACTATATTTCCACTAACCCTGTGCCTCTTTTTAGAAATAAATTTCCACTTAAAAACATTTCACTAGACCTTGTGAGGCTGGCTGACTTAGTGCATGCCAGTAACAGTGTCCAGGCAGGGGTGTTTGGTTGCCCTAGTGTGATCGCTTCTCTTCATTACATCACTGGAGGAATTTTATGTGCCAGCAAGAAAGGAAAGGCTACAAAAAGAAATATGAGGGTGAGAGAAAGTAAAAAAGAAGATAAAATTACAGACAATAGAGAGAAAATGGTTGCATTTTCTGTATATAGGCTATGTTTTGGTACACATAAAACCAAAGCCAGCATCCCAGACTGTGCTGGTTTGAGGCTCAAGGAAATATTTTAATGAGAGAAATTAGATCACTGGCTGTGAAAAGAAAATTATAGTGATGTCTGTATAGGTTCTGCTGAGAGATATAAAAACAAGAAACATAAACAAAGTCAGTTAGTGTCTCTGGCTGCTGCTGCTGCTGCATTAACTATCTCTGCCTGAACCTGTGCAGTCCCAGCTACAAAATCTGCTTCTAACTCCTTATCTGGCAATTTCACCCCTGCATGTAAGACTACTGATATAAAGGTGGAAGTGGAAAGAAGGAGGGAGTCAGCTTGAAAGCCCACCTGGACATTTCTGCTGTCAGGAGGGGTTTTGTAGTTCTGTATTACTTTTAACTTGTATATAATTGTATATAGTTGTAAATATCCATATATATGCTTGTAAATTTTGCCTTGATGTAAATATAGCTTCATTCCTTAACTTCCAGCCATCTGAGTTAGTCTGGTGTATTGTGGGGGAGGGGGAAACTCCAAAACCATTACACCAAAGATAGAGGAAGAAGGTCAGAAGAAAATGAATATGAGTAGCACTCGATCATCAAGCCTTATCATCAGCAAACTTTATCTTACTAATCTCATCTTCAGTTAAGATTCTCTGAGACAGTGCAGCACACTCAAATGGCAAATACTATGGATAGCTCCTCCTAGGAATGATTCATTATAAGCTGGTGACTACCAAACTCAAGCTGGTGCTTGAATAAACGTAGATTGCCTAGCCAATCTGCAGGACTAACCTCACAATGGCAATGAAAGCACAATTGTTTGAATTTAATAGGCATATCATCCAGTTAGCACTGTAAGCTTTACTGAGTGAGAAAATACTGCAACATTTTGGGAAGATTTCTGGTACCTCCAGGTCACACACCAACAGAGTTTCGTTTTAAACATAATTATTAGGTGGGAAAAAATAGTTTTGAAATTCAAATGCAAAGTTAGGTTCCCATGTGCCACTGAAAAGCCCAAATCTGCCTTCAGCAATCAGGTACAGCAGGTGAAAAACAGAGTGAATATTAATCCTATTCAATTCTCATGCTACTGACTTTTCTTTCTTCTTGCCTTGCCAAAACACAATGATTTTTGGGGAAACCGAAACTATACTCAAAATATGACTTTTGTATTCTTTGCGTCATTAAGGTTAACTGAGTCTCTCTCAGGTGCAATATTCTCTATCCTATTTTATTCTGAAAATTTCAGACCAACTTTACTTGCTTAAAACAGTTTAACTGCCATTGAATAAAACCATAGAGTCATTTAGACTGGAAAAGAGCCTGCAGATCATAAAGACCAATCATAAACCTAACACTAACAAGTCCACCAGTAGATCATGTACCTAAGCACTAGATATAGTTTCTTTAAATATCCCTGGGGATGGTGACTCCACCACTTTCTTGAGCAACCTGGTCCAGGGCTTAATAACCTGTTTGGAGAAGAGACTTTTCCTAATGCCCTATTAGTGCATTTTGAGGCTGCCTCCTCTCATCCTAACAGTTGTTACTTGAGAGGAGACCAACACCCACCTTGCTACAGCCTACTTTAAAGAGTGGTAGAGAATGAGAAGGTCTCCCCTCAGCCTCCTTTTCTCCAGGCTAAATAAACTGAGTTACCTCAGCCTCTCCTCAGATGACCTGTGCTCTAGGCCCTTAATTAGAACAGATCTGATGCTCTTACATTATTTTACCACCATAAGAAAACCATCCTCAGGACACTGATAATTGAACTTCCAACAGCTCAGGCCTTATAGCAGAAACATAAGTCACTAGTGTTGACAGACTCCACATGACTGACATGCACAACAACCATTCCAGATTACATCACCTTTCACAGGGTCTCAGTCGTTCATTACCTTTATTTACTAGCTTGGACTGAGTTAACACTTTGTTTACTGATTAATGTAGGACGCAAGTATCCTCAGCAAGGTCCAGACGTGCTATCCATTACAGCTTCTATGTTGGAGATCTGCCAAGAATAGAGTCAGCAGTCTCTCCTGCGCTAAGGAAGGGCTATACTGCTGAACCAATCCATGCCTAAGGTTAAAGAGACTTCCAATTTGCAAAGTGCACTGAGAATCAACATACTGGGGAGAAATTTTCTCCTCCGTGAGCAGAGGAATATGCATGAAAAATGTTTTAATTCCCAAGAGCCCATTTTCTACTTTCCTGACTGTTTTTGTATTACTGCATTACATTGCAGTTACTTCAGCTCATGACTTTCATGTCTCAAGCTCAGCACTAAAAGCAGAACTCATAACAGAAGGACTTTAGAAAGAGTGCTTTTGGACAGTTATTCACTATAACTGTGATTTAAAACTATCAGGTCACAAACGACATGGTTAAATTTACAAAGAACATTTAGCAATGCTTACCAAATCATGCTCATGCCCATGCATTTAGAGACAAATGTCACAAAGTGATTGCACACAGGAGACAAAATAAGATTTCATGTACAGTAAAACTCACAAGTATGCTTTTTTATGGGTACAGTGAAGTCCCTCTCTCACAGCTATGCTAGGACTCCCAAATACCTAACCAAAGATAGCTGGCTAGACATTGCCTGTATGAATAAAATATGCTATACACCATGCTAAAAGGATAAATATTGCTACTATAAGTCTGTTTTAGTCAACTAATTCCTATTTTAAAGATAAGCCTCAGCCAGGAAACAAGAACTGTAGCTTCTTTTAACTAACAGACTGGAAGTCATCCTAATCCTTCACTGCCTCTCAGTGAAGAAAGAGAAGGAATCAAGGACAAGCTTATCCTTTTAGGTAGACTCTGCTTGATCTTTTCTCCCACCTGGTTTCTATGTCCACTTCTACTTCTTGTTCCATGGCTGACCACAATCAATACAAACCATTTAGTCAATTCTAGACGTATAGAAAACTCAAACCTCTAGCAACTCTACTTGGGGAGCAGAAGTGATTCTGGCTTCTTTCCCAATAATACAGGAGATGTAATATCCTCCCCTTCAGTATGTAAAGTAACGCTGCAGGCCTCTGCTGCTAGTTCAGCATGCAAGTGTAAATAAACACCATTTACAGAGTTACACTTTGGATATTAATGGGTAATCTGGGTAAATATGATAACCAAATAACTGTATTGCATGTTTATATAATACAGCTATATTCTTGCAATATCCTTGGAAAAGTCGTCTGTTTCCTTACATGCAGCAGTGAATACCCTGCTGGTGACACATCTTTTGATGTGCATGTCTGTGTGTGCTTCTCTGAATGCTGAGCACTATCTCTGTCCCTAGCCTAGGTCACCGATGGGCAGGACTGACTCCAGGCTGTGCAAATACAGCACCTTCTGCCCTGATTCTCAATACATCACTTCCCTGTGCTGTTACAAGTAGCTACAGCTACAAAGACAAGTGGACATTATGCTTCCAGGAGTGTTGAAGCAGAACAACCTGTGAGGATACTGTAAAATGGCCTAAGTCCCCTTTTTGGTTCAGCCCCATCAAAACAGCTCTGTTGGTTATTGTCTCTAGGTAAGGACATCACTAACTCAGTATCCCCACTCCTCTTCTCCCCTAAGATTCTCCAGGCGTTTCAAAGCTCAGAAGGCAGCTCCCGCCCAGCTCGCCAAGAGATGGCAGCAGAGAGCCCCGCAGGGAGCCACCGCTCCGGGGCTGCGCAGGGCATGCCGCTGCTGCTGCTGCTGCCGCCCGACCCGTGCCTGGCAGGGTAAGCGGCGAAGGCCAAAGTGCGTTTTGAAATTAAAGTTAATAGGGGAAATCAACATAGAATGGTCTGAAAATAATCCCACATCAGTAAACGACATGTAAAGACACCAGCGCTCACCCCTGGAAACATTCCAGGTATCTTTTCTCTCCTGAACTTACCAGGCAAAAAGGTAGCTCTAGCAACCACCGGGACCAGCTGCTGCAGCAAGCAGCAAGGGTCTCATAACACGCCAGAGCTGACAAGGAAAGGGACAAAAGGAACTCTCTCAACACTGCAGCAGTCACCCTGCAGGTATGTAAGATGCAGTGGCGAGCTCTTCTATCACTGCATGGCAAACAGCTCATTGCGCTCCTCTGATAAGGAAGACTTCTTTCTTATCTTAGAGGCTTAGCAGCTGATAATGCCTGACACATCAGATCATGTGCTCTGGGTGGTTCCTCTGGCAGAGCTGCATTCACTGGCAGAGAAAGCACATAGGAGACTGCAGCTGAAGTTTTCATTCACATCTTGACACAGAATGGGCTTGTGCTCACCTGTGTCTAGCAACAAGGCTAGGAAAAGGTCACTTGTCCTGTCATCCATTTGCTTTGGAGTTGACTACACAGTTTGCGAATTTGGGGAATTCTCGAAACGCAAAAACTAAGACACAAGTATAGAATATATCTATTATAATATAGAAGGCTTTTATAAAATATATATATATTATAATATATATATTATACATTATAATATAGAAGGCTTTTTTTTGCATGACGAGTTGCCTCTACATTCCCAAATAATCATGCTTATGGAAATTTGCCTTTTTTACATCAACTTTGGCAGCAGTTGATATAACAGAAAGATAGGTTAAAGGATATAAATGACATTAGAGTCTGTACTGTTGCTGCTGTTGATTCGCGAATGTACTTTCTCAGGCAGCTCAGTGAGTTTCTGCCATGCGTTAAGGAGCATGGTGTCTGCCATTAGCATGCATTAGCACCAGAACTCTTGCTGCTCTGAGAGCTGGATTTACAGCTGCCTTAATGAATACTTTGATTTGCTATTTCACATAACAGGTGAAAAATTAGTTTTTTCCCTACTATTCTAGGGTCAGCCCTACTCTGTGTTTCTGTATCATCCCACACAATAGGTTCCCAACATGGTTAATTGCTAATTTAAAATGTGCAAGATTTTTAGGGAGTAATTTGAAAAGTTACTAGGAAAGGACTTGCCTCATTTATCAGTCTTCTGGACTGACCATTTGTCCTGGAGCACCCCAGATTCTTTCCTTCTCCCCATTCTGTGCGGTCTTGCAAGCTTGGCAAGTCCTGGGTCCATTTGAGAGAGCTGCCAGCAGCACCTGGACCCAACTGCTCTGGGACCTTACTGCAGCCAACTTCCCGGCTGTTATTCTGGCTGGGGAGATCTCAGCAGCTTGACTCTCCCCTGCCGCTGCTGAGACAGTGTGGCTTCCACAAATCTCTGTCTCGTGGAGACTGTATTTTTGAGATATCACTAAGTTTGGTGGTCTTTCCACCCACCTTGGACTTTGCCATTTTGGATTTCTGACTGGATATTGCTTGTGGTCAGAATCAGCTGAGTGTGCAGAGAATCCAGCAAGGGATCATTGCTGAATATCTAGCTCACTGTTGTGAATAAAGCTGCTGTTCCCTTAATTCTCTGCTCAGCCAATTAATAGTGGGGCAAAAGCTGTGTTTATAGCTTAGCCTTTTCCATTTTCTGACTTCCTAAACCCCAAATTTGTCTATAGCATCCTTAGAAGATTCTTCCCCGTCAAATCGAGCCTGTAAATAAACCTAAAACTAGTTCTATATATAGTTCGGGAGCAGGGTTTCAGGGAAATAAAATAATACTATTTGTGTAATTCCTGACTTGGCCACATTAATTCCCTGCTTCCATGACACGATTCACCATGGATATCATATAGGGTAAAGAACCGGGACAAAGTCTGAGTAAGAGGCCAAATACGTCCCAAATGTTGGAAAGATACTAAACAGTATCTGGGGCCTTGAGAACGTTTAGATTTACCAAACATCAAACAAGATGAACGTTCATCTAAATAGCGCTGGGTCTGGCTGAGATTGAGTTAATCTTCTCCCTAGCCCTCATAGTGCTGTGCTTTGTAGCGCTAGCTAGAAGGGTATTAACACATCAGTGTTTTCGCTATTGCTGAGCAGTGCTCACATAGCATCAAGGTTGTCTCTCCAGCATTCCCTCATTCCAGCACTGCCAGGTCTGAGTAAGATTTTGGGAAAGTACATAGCCCTTTCAGGAGCTACTCCCCAGTCTCAGGACAGGTTACCCAAGTTGGCCAAGGAGATATTCCATACCATATGCCATTAGCTCAGCAATGAAAGTGAAGAGAAAGAGGGGGTGGGGGACAGTCATTATAGACATTTCTGTTTCAGAGCAACCACTACATATACTGAAGCCTCAGTTCCTGGGAAGTGGCCAAACGCTGCCTGTTAATGGGAAGTAGAGAATAAATCTTTCCCTTTGTTTCCATGTGTGGTCTTTGCTTTTGCTTTATTAAACTATCCTTTCTCTATGCAAACAACCTTTTGTTATATTCCCCCCTCCCTTGTCTAGCTGAGGAGGGGAAGTGATAATACAGCTTTGATAGCCACTTGGCATCCAGCCAGGGTTGACTCACCACAAAAACTCTGAACTTCCACCATCTGAATATCTACTGATTTGCTCCAGACTTGTCCAAACTTTGATACTTCAGGCTGTTTCTTCTCTTATTAGACACAAATAAATTTCCAGCTGTGTCAGTCTCTAATTCTGACTTGGGTAACATAAGATGAACATCGCTGCTTATCCCTGCATGAAATAGGTGTATACTTTCTCTACAGAGCTGGACTTCCACAGGACAACGAAAAATGGGGGAAAAAAAATAAAAAAGTGTATTTGTTTCCAGGCCACTTAACCCGTTTTTCATTTTGATTCCATTTTATGAGCCTACACACCCTCACACACATGCATGCACACTGTCTTTTTCTTTTTATCCAGCTGTCGCAATCCAGTGTTGCAAGTCACTGACCTGTGATTGTATCCAAGGTCTGCTCTTGCAGGTTTACTGTCTTTGGTGATCTGCCATCATAGCCAGCATAAATTGACTCTTCTTTTAAGAAAGTCCAACATCAAAGGGTTAATTCTGTCACACATCACTCTCATGAATTGGTAAGAAGGAGGCTGGCACATGATAGACTCCAAAGTTTTCTGCAAGATGCAGATGAGATGAATATTCTAGTTAAGATAGTACCACATAAATTCCTCTTTAACAAGTCTCCCCTTGGGAACTGCAACCCCATTTACACTTGGAGAGACTTGTCATCAAGTGTAAGACTTTGAAATCTTGTAAAAAAAATAACCTAAAAATAATTTCTTAAGTCACAGATGCAAAAGTACTATAAAGTTAAGAGATGCAAAACCTGTAGAAAGCAAGCTATTATAATGCCAGGATAATTATAAATCCTTTCTGCAAGTCTTTAAATGGATTATCAAACACANTTTTTTAGTGCTATTCTCAGTGATGCTTTAATACCCTTGGCTTGCCCTTAAATATCAAATAAAGGCACCATTTGATTTGTGAGGATTAAAAATCTCTTCATTAATGGTATTGTAGGAGTTTCACAACAGCATGTTGCTCAGGAATAAAAAATAGAACCTTATTCACACTCCCAGGTGAGAGTTACCATTGCCTTTTAGCCATCAAACTGGGCAAATTGATGAACAGCTTTAATGAACAGGTCAATCAAGGGTCAAAACAATTAGCAGATAAGCTTTTATTTAAAAGGGAAGTTTAAAGGTTCTTGTGAAAAGGAAGATAAAGCTTTTTCTGTCAGTTATTGCAGTCTGTCAGAGAGGTTTCAGCAAAAGGAAGGCTGCGATGAGCCTGGGTGGTGTGTACTGTCAGTTTCTCCCTTTGTTAATGGGAAGAAAGGTTAGTTTCTTTGTGTAACCCTGCCAGGCCACAGCCCTGAAGGGACTGAATGTTGCTGGAGTGTTAGGATCCTGGTAATTGGACAAAGACTGTGTAAACAAGACACAGAAATGGTTGATAACAGGAGGGTGGACAGAAACACAAAATTGTGCTTTATAAAAAAAGCAGAAACCCTATCTTGTGGTAAAACATCCATTGAGAGCTGTACACCTATAGTTCAATAGAGAGAAAGGCAGAAGCACAGGAACCGCAAATCCTTCCACAGAAGCAGCCCATGATTTTTCATGGCATGTTTTGTTGCCCTCTTAGTGCATGTGCTTTGTTTGCTTTAATTACTTCCACAAATTATCAAGATGTTAAATTTCATTTTCTAGCTTAGTTTATATAAATTACTTTGTCTGAGAGATTGTCACAGAGGACTTTGCTTGCTATGTTTTTTTTTTTTTTCTGAAAATGTATTATTGATATCCTCCAAAAAGCATTGATAGGAAAACTCAGAATATCTGCAAACGAGTTTGCATGAGCGCTTTCTTTGTAATAAATGCGACAACATATGTAGAACTGAAAATTATCTAGGACATTCAGCAGCCATGCAATCAAAACTTGAAGGATAACCTACCTGAAAACCACAGTTACCAACCTAGAACATGTGTAAGTTCTAATACTCTTGGAAAGAGTGATTTAGTAGCCTAAAAAGCTGTATTCCAGTTTGGCAATTTCAGGGTGACACGCAAAGGGATTACATAGAAGAGCTGAATACGATTTACACTTAAGTGCTCTTAAAATCGGGTCACAGAACTTTACCTTTTGTGTTTCTGATCTATACTCAAGTTTTGGTTTCTAGAAGCTCTTTCTGGGTTTGCCCTTAGAACTAGTATTTCCCCTACATAAAATAGCTTGAATTTCATAGGATAATATGTAAGTATCAAGAGAAAAAAGCAATGCATTGGTGATTAGCCTGAACCCTGACAAGCAGCAGTTCACACCTGTTTCACAGTTTAGTAAATAATTATTTCAAATCTTTACCTCTTTAATATTTTCTCATTATAGAGAAAAAAAAAACATGTTATTCAAAATCATATCTGAGCTTTCTGTACAACATCACTAACCCATATTAGACAAAGCAGCAGCATGGCTCCTTACAGAGCCCTTCCTTTGTTTACACTACACACTTGCAGGAATTTCATTGTATCGAGTTTTTCCATGATTACAGACATGGGGAAAAGAATTAGATCAGCATTGTTACCTCCCAGTTCCACAGTGAGTCCTGAAATATTTGGTAGATACTGCTTGATATCAAGAGCTGGGGCATAATCAGATGACATCTTATTTTATGTACACTTCCATCATTGGTAGCTTTAGGGAAAAGCTTGAAGTTGTTTGCATAGAGAAAATAATTAAAGTCAGGAAAAAACTACAAACCATTTGGAGTCCTGAACTTTTAAACCAATCTCAAGATTTTGACAAGAGCTTTCCAAGAAATACAACAAGGACTTAGGTGGCGGATGGCCTTCGAACAACACAAGGGCTTTGTCAATATTGATTCTACAGTTAACATATGATACACTGCAAAAACCTCTTACTCTAAGTGCTTTCAAGCACTGCATTCAGTAGCCCTATTGCTCACCTGGAATTTCAGCTCTCACTACAAGAATTGCATTGTACACCTATTACTCTCTTGACCATCTAGTCTACTTTTCGTAACATCAGCAGTTTCTGATGCTAATTAAAAGTAAATTTACATATCTCAAACTATTTGCATTTATTTTTTGACATGACAGTATTCACTCTCCTGCATGAATTAGGAGTCTTGTCTGCCTGTGTTGTCATTTAAAAATATTTTTCCTCAGCTACCTGGCCACTCAGTCCTAATGCAAGGTCTTCAAATACTGTCATCAGATGTCATACTACATGTTGCAAAGATTATTTTCCTGATTTGAATGCACAACACTGATTTATTTCTTGCATAATTTAAGTAGTATGACCAATTCACTGTTAAAGATTCATCTAGGATAGTGTTAAAAGTTATAAAATGAGAAAAAAACCTTTCATTTATTCTACGTTCATTACAACATACAAATCAGCTTTTACTGATTCATACAGTAATACAGCATCCTAGAAGGTGGCCCTGTTAAGCACTGAGGAACGGATGGACATTTGTTCTTCTGCACGCAGTTTTAGAAGTATTTGAATCTTGTGGTGTGGAAAGGCTAAAGTGAAGTTCATCCTGCAGTAGAAGCCCTAAAGTTTCTACACAGTGGGGTATTTGTACACGTTTAAGCAGCAAGGTATCTCTCTCCTGTGAGAGGAGATGACATAGGAAGCGTAAAAGAAGAGGAAGTGCTTTTCCAGAATAAGCTGAAATGGAATATATGCCAGCTGTACAGTACCTCAGTGTATATCTGTGTTAGAAGATGCATTTTGTCTCCAGTTACTGTCTGTATGAAGTTGACCTACTCTTTAACAAGGAAAAGACATTTGCTCTATTTCATCCAGCTAGTTCATTCAAATACTAAGATGAAGTTGATGACTTATATTACTCTTAAGCATGGTGATCAGGAAAGCAACACAGTGCAAATCCCTATTGATGTGGCGTATGTATATATATCTCTACACACACCCAAAACGTAATATGAATGCATTTTCAGGCTGTCCTGCTAAATGTTTGTACAGCCCAAAGCAGGTGGTCTTGGGAAGGTAACACAGTTTCCACAGTGTGGAAACAAATGTTCTCACAAATACTGCAGGTTATTCACAATTTGCCTCTATGCAATCCATTACAAGCAGCACTTCTTACACGGAAATAAAAATAGAATAATTAATTATAAATTAATACCTCAGACCAGTTTAAGGCTGCATATATCAATGCTCCATCCAACCAGCAGCTTGGGCATTAAACAGTATGGCTTATTTTCACAAGTTTACATTTGCTTGTCTAGGAATTAGAATGAGTATTAGACCATTTGCACACAGGATAGCCAAGAAAAGTACCAGAAACAACACATAAATCAAGTGACAGAAACAATGTGTATGAATCAGCACCACTAACATCAAGTAGAAAAAAATAACCGTACCATCTGAGGTGACTCTCAGGATTTCACAGAAGATATTAATAATGAAACTATACAGAGAATCCAAGATGCATCTACTTTGATCTCCTTCAAAAAGGTTTTCTTATAAGGTGTTAAAAGGTTAATGATACAGTGATACAGCAGGAAGTGAGTTGTTCTGTGCTATGGGGCTAGTCACTGACACACTCTTACAGCCCAGGTTGCAGTAAAGCCAAGTACTTGACTATATGTTACTTCCATGCAACAGTTTCTATCCAGATCAAGATTATGGCTATTGATTCCTGGAAAAGAAAGGAAACTGC
Organism: Psilopogon haemacephalus; assembly: GCA_013396835.1. Classification (NCBI taxonomy): domain Eukaryota; kingdom Metazoa; phylum Chordata; class Aves; order Piciformes; family Megalaimidae; genus Psilopogon; species Psilopogon haemacephalus. Next base: position 209,817 of record VWZI01000951.1, on the reverse strand, counting down.
AAGGAAGTACCACTCAGCTTCTCTAATGAAATGCTTAATTTAGTAATTCTAAAAGGCTGTATAAAACTAATGGTTCTTCTTGCAGCAATTACACCTCAATCAGTTTTGGAAAAAAAGAGGTATGTTAACAGAAATGTCCAAAGGTATGAATTATTTTCTATACCATTGTGCTTGTCCTGCTGCAACTCCCGTTGCCCACAAAGAGACTGACAAATGACATCCTACCTCTGCTGTCTGCTTTCACATTTGCAACACATTTAGAAACCAGCTCTACAGTTTATTAAACCTGGTGCAAGCTTGCAATATCTATAGCGATATCCTGCCACTCTAGAATAATTTTAATTCCTTAGAGTCTAAGGAACATTTTTGTTACCAAAGTATAAAAAAGCAAACAACAAAAGGAATAATTTCATTTTGACTGAATCTGTATTCCTGTCTCCATTAATTATGCTGATTTTTCTTAACACCCCTTCAACTGTTACAAATAATAAAACATGAGAATCTAAATCTTTCCTGCCTTTGTCTTGTAATTCCATTTTAGTTATGCTTAAATACACTTAACTCCCAATCAGAAACTCATTATTTAACACAGAGATACTAATGTCAGTGAGCTTTAGATCAAAATTCTAATGTTAACAAAGCAACTGGAGAACTGATAGTTTTGCTCCACTTGTGAAGTTAAATGTCAAATAATTCTTAGCTGATTTTAAAATTCAAGTGTTGTTACTGCTATGGGCTCCATCCTGTTTGTTTTAAGGATCTATAAAATCACATCGTTGAAGAAAGCCCCATTGAGACCCCAATACCAAACTGAGAGACTTCAGCAAAAACTTTCCCATTGACTTTAATAGACTCTGGGCACAGGAGCTCAGTTACAAATGGTTCTGGCCAGGGCTATTTGCCAACATAATTAGATGTGAAAGAGGTTGAAGCCTGAGAAAACTGACCTTGCTTGTTGGCAAAGGCTGAGAAGACCTGCCTTAAAGAAGGAAGATAGGAGTGCTTTATGTCTCTGCTGGAGAGAATGCTGGAGAATGAAAGGTGGATGTTGGTAAGAGGAAATAGGTTGGCCATCATCCAACCAATTTCTTCTATTTTTCAGGTCTTTGATGTACAACTGAAATGCAGATTCTCTCCATTTTTTGTAAGGCTCAACAGATCAATGTTTATATGCACATATTCCAAACTGGTACTCAAAATTGTTTCCTAATTATATCTGATACCAACATGTGCCAACTGGTAAGAACAGTCAGCAGCCTGCTCCCAATACTAAGAAAAACATTCTGGTATTTTCTGCTCATCAGACCTGCGTGCCTAGAACATGATTTCAACTTGCACCTACCTGGATGAACCATAAACTTAGGCAGACCCACAGCACTTGCTAGAATTGGTATATTATGACTGCCATCATTGCCTTTCTCTGCTAGTGCCTTATAAACTACACAGCTAGAAAGAATACCTTCTTCAAAGTTAGCACAAAGGACAGAGTGGGAGGAGCAGAAAAAAATTGCTGATTTTGCAGATGAGCTGGAAAAAATTTCCAGTTTATCTAGATCTCAGTTTTGTCCAGCACCTTAAAGAATCCAATTGCATTTTAAAAACAAACTGGTGCTCAGTGCTCCCAACACTCCTTAAAATCATTGCATCAGATAGACTTTGACTTAACCTTTCTTACAAACATGGGATATTCAGAGGCATTAACTGATGAACATAGGTACCATGTTATTTATCACAAAACAGATGCTCTTGATATGGCAGTGACCACAGTAGCTGTGATAACAGAACCATAGGTTTAGTTGCTGCTTGGGAGTTCAGTGTTTGAACACTTGTTGCTGAAATTATTTGCAAATAGAATTTCTAGTGACAGTAACATCCCTAGGGATATTTCCCTGTCAGTGTGAATCTCTAGTTGAAGAGATGGATCTATGACAGGCAAATAACTTCATTACTCTGAAAATACAGTTTCACGCCAGTCACTTTAACACAGCAGTAAGTTGTATTTGGCTCACAAGGGACTTCACAGCAAGGAAACAGTCATGTAGGGTGTGGGTGCACTGCCTCCTATAAATACTGTGGAAGCTACACACAGTATTTGTATTATCCTTGCCTTCCCCAGTGTGATGGGTATGCAATAACAATTCTCTCTAGTTCCAATATGCTATTCAGCCTATGTCATCTTGACCTTTTCACAGCCAAGAAAGGCCCTTTCAGACCTTGGCAGCATCAAACTGGTTGAGCAGATTAAAATGGCCACAGGGAGTTAGGTCTGTGGACCTATGCGATTGGTTCTTTTTCAAACAGGAAGAACAGGGGGAAGCTAACATACAGTTTGAGCACATCTTGTGGTTAGCTGATGCAGTGGATTTTTAGGGAGTTCATTGGTGAGTGTTTTCAGAGTAGTAATCTACATTGCTTCTGTAGCTTCCTGCCAGGACATGAAAAAGGCCAGATTTGCAGATTTGATGCAATTAGTAAAGCAAGGTATTACTTACCTCAGATTTTATTTTTTTATTTTATGCCCATCACATGCTCTTTACAGGAGCTGTTTCTCACCTTGTGCTTGCTGGCGGTTCATTCCAGAGATTGCAATACGGACAAAGAGCTTATCTTTTCTTTCTGAAAAATTTCCCACAGCTTAACCCCTTCTTTTGACATTACTATTCCTACTGTGCAGGTCTCACTTTGACCAGCAATTCTTCTTCATGCCTTTCAGAGTTTTGGGGAGTACAAAATCATTTGAACTACAAAAATTCATAACCTAGAAAATATAAGACTTTGTCACACTCAAGGCTGAGATATTATGAGAGCAACTCTAGTGGACGGCATGTCGGTGTTTTCTGTCATTTGTGGTTGGAAGTAAGGAAGAAACAACACAACCTGAATGCAAATTTTGCCATATTTTCTGTAATTTTTCATGGTCCATCACAAGGTGTTCATAGTCTACATTGTTATGATTTCTCCTCCTTCTAGTGAGCAACAGAGGCAGCCTAGCCTCTGTGGAATTACAAATATGGGTTGGCTTTTCTATTGGGGAGCTACAATGAGCTGAATATGCAAGCAGCAGGAATGCAAGAAACTGGTAAGGCTGGAGATGGCAAAAGGAATAGCAGTTTGCTAATATAAAAATGAGAAAGAACAGGCACAGGCAAATAGCATCATAAAAGGGTCCAAGTATCGTGTGCTGCCACCTTCTTATTTCTTTGGTTCCTTTTTTTTTTTTAATTGTCTCTTTTTGTAAAGAGATAACAGGAAAAAAAATTCCTTATGCCTGTATGGAGCTGGCCTGTGACTGGAGAAATTTCCATCACAGTAACAGTAAAACCATTGGGTGTTTCAGAAGAGCCAGTGTGAGTCACTGAGCCCAAACAGTCCTTTCATTCTGTTTGCTTGTAGCAATAGGCTTTTCCACAGTCAAGATCCTGAGTATCGCAGAATAATAAATGTCAATGGAATTTCATGAATAGTAGAGATTTAATAGTATAAAAGCAGATGCAAAATCAGGAAGTAATTTTGTCTAAAGGACAGTGAAGATATCACATACTGGCATTAATTGTCTTTTAAAAATTGAGCTAGTCTTTGATGCAGCTTTCCAACCAATGGGAGTCTTAGGCCACGTTATCTGCCTTACAAGAGGCAGTAGCAGCCCCCACAAAACATTGTAATGAAAAAAATGAACCTTCAGTTGAAGGCTGACTTCATTGCTCAGTAGCATAATCTAAAATCCTCTGTTTGATACAACCTTTTCACTCTTATGATGACATACAAGAAAAGTGTCATACCATTAGGCTTGGACTATCTCTTCAAATCCTAAGGAGGACACTAACATAAAGAGAAGGAAATATTATCCCCCATAACGCATCCACCTTTATTTGATTCAGTCCAGAACTTCAGCTGGAAATACCAGACTTTGAATACAAGATTTCAAGCTTGTGCCATGGAAGCTTGTGAAATGTCTTCTCAAGGGCACAATCCTTAAATGTGATGAAAGAAAAGATTTATTTACAGAACATGTAAGTCTTTAGCTAGGAGACCCACCATACAGCCCTTTAATATCTATCAGTTCTAGCTGTCCTGTGTCTCATAGTCTTTTCAAGAAATAAAGTGCTTTCAGTTTTTTGTGACTGGTGTCACAAAGCAAGATGTGATCCACAGGAATTCTGAGATAGTAGGGACGTTTTCCTAGTTGTCTGCTTCAAAATCAACTGCTCACAGGAACAGAAACAAAGGGTGCTAATTTGCTTCTGCAGCCAGAAATGAAGAGCTTGGTCAAGTAGATGCTTTTGGCAGTGGTGAACAGAAGGAAACTTTTGTTAAAATGTGAAAAGAACATTAAATTCCAAAGAGCAAGGATAAAGAGTGCTAAAAGCATACTGAAGGTGGGCAAGGAAAGCAAAATAGATTACTTAAGCATCTAGATTGCTAGGGGAGTACTACCTGAATTAATGAATTGTAGGCTACCATCCTGATATGATCTATACCAAGTATCAAAAGTATCAGTAGAGCCTCAGCCTTTTGACAGGCTGTGCTCACACGAATAGCAGTGAAGAATTCAGATTTTAAGACTTATGACAACAACACATTTGTGCTACCACCATTCTTAAATGTAGTGCCAAAATTAGTACCAAAGTGTTAGTATTTGACTACACTCCTGGAGTACGGAACTTTTCTGTAAAACTATTGGGAAGTCTCTGCTGTCTTCTTATTTATGACAAGTAATTCTGTTACCTTTTTACTGTTACTAGTAATTCAGATAAAGGCTTTATTCCTGATTTATTTTTAAAAATCTGAATAGAGTAAGAACCTTTAGAAAGGGTGGTAAACAAATAACCACAGTTTCTACTTCCTTCCTATATACTCCATCCCCTTATGTAACTGTATTAAATGAGATTTCTGTCTAGTGAAGGTGGTTGAAGGCATGAGACCATCCTAATATCCCTGAGGTGGCCCATTATGAGGGAATAAGTCCTGCCCTATTGTGTTTTAGTACTCAGATGAACAACACAGTTATCAACACTTCACTCACTTGGCTTTATTGAGCCTGAACTATATCATGGTGATAGGTGCCTTTCAGAAGGGGCAAGAGAAACCCCTTCCAGCCCCCCTCATCTCCTCAGTTGCTCTTGCACAACAGATATAGGGCACTAGAGGTTGAGGGTGAGGTGATTTTGGAAGCAGAAGTAAAACCATCTTGGGGGTTGACTAAAGTAAATTAGTACCCCCCTCGCATCAGAACTTCTACACACAAAAAATGAGGAAGGTAACTGTTATTGGTGATTCACTTCTGAAAGGAACTGAGGGCCCCTCCCACAGGGAAGACTGCTGCCTCCCTGGGACCTTCCCTGGGGTCAGGGATGGTACCAAAAGGCTGCCTACTATAGTGCAGCTCTCCACTCACTATCCCTTATTGCTTATTCATGTGGGAATTGATGAGGTTGATACCAGAGGTCTAAAAGCAATCAAAAGAGACTTCAAGGCACCTCCACTCTTCATGATGAGGAAAAGGCAGAGATACTTAATACCTTCTTTGCCTCAGTCTTCAATAGTGGGACAGGTTGTCTTCAGGAAAACTGGCCTCCTGAACTGGCAGATCAAGCCAGGGACCACTATAGTCCCCCTGTCATCCAGGAAAAAGAGTAAGGGACCTGCTGCACCACTTGGACCCTCACAAATCCATGGGACCAGATGGGATCCGTCCTAGAGTGCTGAGAGAGCTGGTAGATGAGCTGGCCAAGCTGCTCTCTATCATCTATCAACAGTCCTGGTTCACTGGAGAGGTCCCTAATAACTGGAAGCTGGCCAGCGTGGTGCTCATTCACAAGGGCCAGAAGGAGGAACTGGGAAATTACAGACCTGGCAGCCTGACCTCAGTGCCAGGCAAGGTTATGGAACAGGTCAGCTTGAGTGCAATCACACAGCACCTACAGCATGGCCAAGGGATCAGGCCCAGCCAGCATGGGTTTAGCAAGGGCAGGTCCTGCCTGACCAACCTGATTGCCTTTTACAATCAGGTTACCTGCCTGGTGAATGCAGGGAAGGCTGTGGATGTAGTCTACCTGGACTTCAGCAAAGCCTTTGACACCATTTGCCACAACAAGTTCTTGGCAAAGCTTACAGCTCCACTCTGAAATCAGTCAAGAACTGGCTGGAGGGCTGGGCCCAGAGTGGTGGTGAATGGTGCCACAGCCAGTTGGCAACCAGTAACTAGTGGTGTGCCCCAGGGATCAGTACTGGGCCTGATCCTGTTTGATATCTTTATTAATGATCTGGATGAGGGGATTGAGTCCATCACCAGTAAGTTTGCAGATGACACCAAATTAGGAGCAGGTGTTGATCTGTTGGAGGGTAGGAGGGCCCTGCTCAATTTCAGAAAGATGTTGAGGTGCTTGAATGTGTCCAGAGAAGGGCAATGAATCTGGTGAGGGGCCTGGAGCACAAGCCTTATGAGGAGAGGCTGGGGGAGCTGG